>MSTJ01000209.1:0-16246 GCA_001956345.1 Ramalina peruviana | reverse complement strand
GGATGAGCGGGGCAGAGAGTGATGAGACGCTTTCGGGATATATCAGGTCATATGTTGTATCGGGTTTTGGAGGGGTGTAGGCCTTTGCTTTCAACTTGATAATGTTATTACTTCAAATCGATTCATAGTTTGAAACACAGCGTCAAAATAATGAAAAATTTTGGAAACTTGTTACTAAAAATCACAGATGCTTTGCAGCATAATCCAAAAGACCGCTATACATTTGAAACGTGGGAAAGCTTGATATTGTATTATATAAACGGAGCCACTCTCTATCGAACCCTGAGCTCAAGTTTTCTTGACGATGCGATATATTGTTGGTAATGAAACATTCTTTTGCCGCGTCACGATCCTCTGCTCATGTCCTACGTGCCAGGGAACAACGAACATCCATAGCGACCGTGTCCTTGCTCCCAGTAATGCGTATCTGACTCCTGCCATGTGCTCTTTAGCAGCCCCAAATTCCTTGAAGTTCGATGGAATAGTCGAGAATGTGAAGCGGTGCCCGGTCTCAGTGCATTCCTTCTTCGTATGCCGTTCTTGGCGGCATTGAATACAGACTCGTTTCGAACAATCATTGGACTTGTGGCCTTTTCCATCGCACGTTTTGCAAATTCGTTCGGGACATGAGCTGCTTTCAACAGCTGCTTGGCCAGATAATGATCGAACAGCCTTCGGAGATTGTTTGAGTAGCCCGATTCTCGTTCGATCGGCTGGCCTTCGTCGTTGAATTGGACGTGTGCCGCTTCAGGCTCATTCTCAGCCTGTCCTTCGTCTGAATTGCAGTTACGATCCCCGATGATGACAAGCAAGTCTTCTGGGCGGGTCATGGCCACGTTCAGCCGCTCGTTGTCGGTCACGAACCCCAAGCCTCCCATCCGAGCGGCGCTCACGACCAGGTCAAAGATGATGCATTTGTTCTCCGCTCCTTGCAGTGAATCCACTGTGCTGACTTTTGATCTAAAAGATATCGCGCGACTCCGATTTCCAGAATTTGGTCTTGGCGGCCACTTCAAACGCTTGCCTGTATGTCCTGACTCGGGCAGAGTATGGCGTGGCGATGCTGATGTCCTTGCACTTGAAGGAGGTTGAAGCTATCAAGCGCTCGATGAAATCCATAGCCTGTGCTACGTTGTGCGGGTTGGATCGCGACTTCGACTTGCCGGACAGGGTGACACCATCGGTCACGTTGAGCAACATTTTTGGAGCTTCGCAATCCTTGAGTCCATAAGTTGATCGCAGAAACTTGACGGCTTCCTGGGCCAAGGGGCGGCGACAGAGTGCCGTGGACGGCGGGTCGATAAGCTTGCCGTTGTAATACCGGTGGCTCGTGAAGTCGATATTGCCAGCAACAGTACGATATTGCGTAGTCAAGAGATACGTGGGATAATCGGCTTCGTACTGGCGTTCAATCAGAGATTTTGCCATCGCTTTGGCGAAAATGTTGACCTGCTTCTGAGTCATTGCATCCTTTTGGAACAATGAGATGACTGTTGGACCGAGCTGCTTGGCATCTCCGACCAAGACGACTGATTGGACACTTTCAAGGTTCTGCATCGTGGGAAGGACGGTAGCCAGCTCCGGGTCCTGGGTTGCCTCATCAACAGCAATTATCGTTGCCGCCATATCTTGTCGGAGTAGCTTGCACGCGGAGTTGGACGTCGTCGATACAACATACTGGTGCGTCTGTAACGTCCGAACTATGAGTTGTCGGCTTACGCTTCGCAAGCTTCGGGGTTCATCCTCGTCGGCCGGCGCTGCATCTTCCTCCAAAGTCGGTGGGGTCGGTTTTCCGTCTTTTTTGGAATTCTCCAGGGCAATATCCGGATTCAGAAATGCAGTGAGGAAAGTCTGATCTCTCGAGTCTCGTTCTGTGGCTGACCCTTTGCCCTTTGCTTCCTTCGAAAGAAAGTTGTCGTCTAGATCTCCCTTCTCGTCGACAAATCCAACACTCTGTGGAGCGTGCTTCCAGAGACCGTGTGACTTAAGGAGAGGATGTTCAAGACATGGAGAATCTTTGTGGGTCTTGGGATAGTGGTACTTCGCGTGCAGCCAGAGGATCATATCACCCTCAATATGTTGGCTGTGAAAGCGAATGACATTGACCCTATCGGCTGGGTTCTTCGTCCTGTCATCTCGTGCCTGGATCTTTTTGACGAGCTCGTTCACTGCTGTGTTCGATGGTGCACTGAAAAGAGCCGAGTGATTGGCCGACACGCAAAAACTGCCTCAAAGGCGTGTATATATTTAGGAGGAAAACAAAATACTCCTCTAGAGGGTCTGTAGGAATGGTCTGATAAGATACGTGTTGATGTAACTTAGAAAGGAAAACCGGAGATGAAAGAAAGAGGGAGAAGGTGGGGGAGGGCAAATTATTTATGCTGGTACAGGCTGCGCTAGTGGCAGCTATCTAAGTCAACACATTCACGGAAGTGTTGCTGCAGTATTCATAGCTGGCTTTCACAGGGGGCAATCTTTGAAATTGTGATTGGGGCTGAGTAGCTGGTGGCAATTATTCAGTCACTATGGGCAGGGAATGAATGCAGCCGGCTTCATATTCGGTACTCCTAGAAAGTCTGCCCTAGTGTTGCGTAGCCTTGAATGATGCGTCAATGACGAGGTAAGTTCTCATTCATTTTCCGCCAGAGGTATCACAATGCGGGAGGTACGATTGGTGTCCTTTAACATGAATCTCATCACCTTGTAAAGACTTGACACGTGCTGAATACCACGTTCACCTTCTCTGAGGCAAGGAACTTGTGGTACCAGAATGTTCTTCGACAATGTCGCTGAGCAACAACAGATAGCGATGGGACCGCACTAGCTTCAATTTGGCAGTTCCGGAACGGCCCGCTCCTGGTTAACTTCATCTCCTCCTGGGAAGTCATTCATCCTTGAGCGCGAATGGCAAGTGGAGTATTCATTTCTCAGTCTGTTTGCGTTTGACGATGATGTCCAAGATAGAGAAATGTTTGGCCTTTTTTGGAGAATGTGCCGCCGTAGGAATGAAGTGACTGAAGCTTTCAATGACGAACAATAGAAGGCTATCGGTTTCGCAAAAGTTCAGTGATTGACACTCGTGAGCCGCCTATGAATCTCCGTGTGTTGCAACAATTCAAGGAACACAGTGACTGCTGTTGCCACTATCTACTCAAACCTCAATAGAAAGCTTAATGAACTTCACCCAGAAAGCCAGTTAGGGATCTCGGTGTGTTGCAACAAGTCAATGACCGCAATGACTAGCTGTTGTCAATGTTTACTACGTGTGTTGCGTCACTTCAACGACCACAGTAGCTGAGTTTTTGCCACGATCCGGTCACATGTCAGTGAATACCACATATGAAGCCGGCTTTGAATCCCGTATGCTGCAATAATTCAATGACCGCAGTGACTGAATGATTGCCACTAGCGTGGCTTGTGCAGCATAAATAATTCGTCTCCCCCGGACTTTCTCCCTCTTTCTTCCATCCCAATATTTCTTTCCAGCATCTTCTACGATCGAATACTCCTGCTGGCCCAGGAATTATGTATTCTGCCTTCGTGGCATTTCGCGTGACGACTAATTATATATTCAAGGACGAACTACTTGGTGGACAGCAACAATGACCATTGTCTATCGAACCTCGGGCTTTTTGTCCTGACCACTGCACCTTCCAACGTTGCACCAGCTGCCGTTCTCAATCAGCATAGTTGGCATGCTTACCCTGTGCGTTTCGCCGGCGACAAACCGAACATGGTTTTGAGAAGAATCTACTGTTGCACGTATGGCGATTGGACGGCGACATGCGAGAATTGCCAGTCAAAGCGACCGATTGTGGGGCCCACGTCATCGCGAATGCTCTCTTCCTGATGACGGACAAGGACCTTCAAAAGAAACACGATTGCAACGTGTGGAGATTAATGTGTCGCGCCCTTCTAGGCGAAAAGGATGTACCACTCGGCATTTCGGAAAGTCATCGGTCCCCAGTGAAACGTGAGACATCTCCAGAAGGCAGCCGGTATCTATGACTTCCAGCTCCAGGACCCTGGCGAGTCTTTGCTCGTTATCGGTCTGCGCGAAATTAAGCCAATAGCCCAGAGCTATCTCGACCAATTGCAAGCATAGCAACACAAGTTAAAGACTTTGTGTGACTCGACTAACGCAATCGTTACTGTCCTCCAAACCGTTCACTAACGGCTTACTGTTGAGAAGCTTTTCCTTTCCGACCAGCTTGAGAAAGATAAGCAACTCCTGGCGAAGCATAACAATTCCATCCAACAACACCACCTTCGCCCTGACAGCCCTTGTGTCCAAGATGATCTATCGACCCTTCAAGATCGAGGTAGCGAACGTGTACCTTCCACCAGAGATCCCCAACACAGACTCGAACATCACCGTCATCACCGAAGCATTCAATGAAGAGCGACTCCGGGCCATGGCAGAATGCGTGGCGACCACCAGACCTATCCAGCTTCTCCAAAGCCCGCCGAGCACCGACAAGACCTAATGGACCGCTAGAATGACCTGTCTTTATCGAAGCTTCGGCCTAATTGTCCTTACCACTATACCTTCCAACGTCGCAACAGATGCCATTCTCAATCCCTTATGCTCAACGACCGAGAGCATGATGGGCATGTTGACCCTGTGTGTTTCGCGGGCGATATCTTCGAGATCAATAATATGGTGGAACTTTGGGAATGGTTTCACGATCAGCCAGACGGAAGAGGGAACTACCTGGGGTCCTTGACCGCGGACCCGACAATGGATCCAGCCAGCCTGCACTGCCGTGTCCTGGTAGGGGCGCGTATTTCTGCTAATAATACAGTTGTCCTAGAGAAGCCAGAACCGATCGACAATGACGAGTACGTGGAGTTCCGTAACATGTGGTATGCGCCTAATTCCCAGTCGACTAAAAAGTAACCATAAAAGACCTAGACGGGAACAATGCCGGAGAAGACTCCCTTGGGGTGCCCCACGATATCCGCCACGACGACRAATCACGTCCACAATTCAACCACGCTGAAGATATCCTGGTGCAATCAGATAAGCCTTCCCCAGAGCCGCCACTCCACCGCCTGTCCGAAGTATAAACCGAATTGCTTTTAAGACTGTTATCTCTGATTGCTATTACATTGTCTCTACATATGCATTATCCGAATCACAACTCATTCGCCGGACGCTCGGTGCGGGTGTTATGTTCATTGTCGACACTGCGCATGCTTACTTCCTAGAGGCACTTTCAGCAATGATGACAGGTATTGAAGAAGGGAATCTACTCCTCGCTGTGTTATTCTCAAGATCAGCCATCACGTCTAAACACGTTATCAAAGGCGATGGTGATCCTCTGAATCCAATCTCGACCTAAAAGCAGATATCTTGGCCCGAACAAGTCGAATAAGCTCAAAGCCCAGCCACAATGCTCCGTGAACAAAAGCGAATGGCGCTGGGACTCGCTAAGTTATCGAGCTGCAAGTTCTATGTCAAACGTGTCCAAATCGTCGACTGTTTCCAAGGAGGGGAGCAGTCGATCGTCATCTTTGACATTGTCGTCTCCAAGATCCGATTTGGCAATCCCGATTCCATTACTGATCCTGAATTAATTCAACGTTGCATTGACAAGGGGAAGAGACTCAACTTTAGCCATCGGAGATTATAGCTGTTCTTTAGAGCAGGACTTACGAGCCAAAGCGAAGCAAGATCAAAAGCGAGCAGTGGCCGGTGAGTCTATAGCAGACTAGCTCGATTGCAACAGCAATTTCAGGACGATACTCAAGAAACATTTCAACTTCTACAAGGAACATATTGCATCCCGAGAGACGCGCGAAGATAGCTGCTTGATTTATGAAGCTACTAAATATATACTAATCGAAGCACAAGTCGAGACCGGCCAGCCTATAAAGGAACCTTCGGACATCAATTGCAATGTTAAGTCGACTTTCAGAGACCTCATCCTCTTCTACAAAAAGATGGAAGCATTCAAGGAAATCCGCGAGGGAACCTTTATGGATTTCTAGGTCGCGAGATATATCGACTATAGATAGGCCGAAGCGGGAGAATAGGAAGTCCTTCAGACGCCATTCTCGATAATCTGACCCGCAACGACCGAGAGCGTAGTTGGAACGTTTACCCTATACGTTTTACCGGCGATAAGCCCGAGATCGATATAATAATAAAGCTTTAAAAAGCCTTTTATTATCGGCTTAGCTAAAAGTAAGTTTATAAAGATTTATTAAATACGTCCGAAATTATAAGACTTAATACCGTTAAAGATTTTAACAAAGTAGATAAAAGCCGGTAATATCGCTTACCCGAATTTATTAATAACGATCCGTTTACCGATTTTATTAATATATAATATAATATAGGATTCCTAATTAACCGGAAAGTAACGTAATTAATTAAAAAGGATAATAAAGATTAAAGCGAGGCTTAAAATAACGTTTTTAAAAGCGAAAACTTTAACGATTATTTTACTATTAAGGACGAAAACGAAAACGTTTTATATCCGATAAATACTCTTAATTAAAAGAAAAATATCCTTTAACGGTCCGAAGCGTTATTTTAAATACTTTATAAATAGTAATATTTTTTATAATTTATATCGTTTATATATATATTTCCTTTAATTCGTAGCTTATTTATAAATATTTCCGTCCGCGTATTATTTTCGTCGATAAAGCCGCGTATACTTATTTTTTAAAGGTACTTATAATAATAATTATAACCGTTAAAAAGCAAAACTTTATCGTTACGGTATTCGTTAAAAATATTAAATAATTAAAATTTWTAATTACGTTTAAATACGTTTTAAAAACGGATAAAACCCCTTTAAACCTATTTTAAAATTAAATATAAACGTTTTTTATAAAATAGCTCGAACTCGCTTAATACTTAATTACGATATTCGGGGAATAAAATCGAATAGCGCCGGGGCTCGTAGAATTTTCCAACCGTAAATTCTATAATAAGCGCTTAAAGGACGTTCTATATATCGATTTTCGTAACCGGTTAATCGCTTAAAAAACGGTATAATTCTTACGAAATATTATCGGATTAGAAATTAAATAGCCCTTCGTTTTTATTAACCTCCCCGATAATAAGATTATTACGATTAATTCGATAAATCGTACGAATTATATTAACCTAATTGCAGGCCTTTATATCGTCGTATTACTACTTTATTACGGTGTTTGCAAGTCGACGGAAATCACGATTGTTACGCAATAACTTTCGCGAAGAAGGAGGAGTTACCAGCTGCCGAGGACGTTAATGCAGGCTTGGTTAGTGAGACTATTATTGCGAAAGGGGATTGAGAAGTAGGGGCTATTAGCGATACCGATAAAGAGATTGGGGATTCTAAGCCTATCGCGTCGGAGTGGGCATAAACGAAGTTATCGCGTGCATTAGATTGAAATTGCTTATGAACCCAACGTAGCCCACTGCTCTTTATATACTTAACTCAATACTAAAGATCGCTTCATTTCTAGTCCAACTTGCGAGCCTGAACTCTTACCAATCTGCTGATGCGTTGCTTGTGGGTAATACCTTGTCTGCTGTAGCACTTATGTGAGGTCTTATAGAGAGTCTGGGAGTCCGGTGCAAAGCTTTGAAACAATGGAGAGGTGGAAAATCAAGAATGCTTTGCCCTGTCGCTCAGCTTGTCCTCTTTCCTCATGCAGTCCATCCAGGGTAAAGTTATTGATTTTTATTACGTGGGCTGCTCAACGGTGTTGCGACGAGGTCTGCGCTAAACCCKATTAAGTCGTCCCTGGATTTACGGTTATAAGGCTCCTTAGACCCTGAGTCGTATATCGGTATATATATAACGGCTATATACGGTATTTCCGGTATTTTAAAACGTTTAATTTAGGTATATACGAAGCCGGTTATAGCCTTATAATAAATATAAATAAGGGCTTATTATTGGTATAATTAGATCGAATATATAGATACTTATTTAAAGAATATACCCGCAATTCCGCTATTTCCGTACTATATCTTATAATAGGTTATAAGCCCGGCTAGCTATAGCCGGGTTTTAGTATTTTTTAAGAAGAATTTGAAGCTATTATTATATCTTATCCACTAAGTATAAATACTTAAAACGACGTCAGAAAAGCAAGAGGATGCGGATAGTGTCATAAACGTGTTTTAATAGACGAGTAATATATATATATTTATTGAGTTAAGGGCCGTAGCCTATATACGAGTATATAGTAATATAATATATAAAGTGTAATATATACGATATAATTTATTTATTCAGATATCCTTTTTAGAGGCCTTATATAGCCTTACTTATAGTATATATTCTGGATTTTTCCGTAATTTCTCTTTTATTAGCTCCCTTTATAATATAATACTGCTTTTAGTATTTTATTACTCCGGATTATATATATTWYTTAAGCGGTAACGTACTTTCTCGTATACGTTTTAAGAATATTATCGATATTTTAAATAGGTTTATTAATTTTCTAAGTAATTACTAATATATTGGTTAGGATATATAAATAGGAGTTTAGTTCTTTTTATAATAAATTCGTTTTTTCGGTATATCGCAATAGTATTGCGCCTTCTATTATTTATTATAATAAATATTATATTATTCTTAAATATTAATAATATATCTTTTTATCCTATATCTTACTCGTTTAATTATCTTGTTTAGTAATAGCGTAATTTTCGTCGGTAAATCGGGAAAAGTATACTTTAAAATACCGGCGACGGTAAAATAAAATAATAGTAATATATTATATTTATTTTTTCCTCGGTTCGGGCTACGTTTTATTAATATTTTCCCTAAGTATTATATACTTAGTCCGCTTAAGGGTATTATACGTTTAGTCCGCCCGATAAAAGATTATTAACGCCGTTTTCGGTAAAGATTAAAACTGGAAACCAGTTATTTTTTTTATTTCGCTTTTCGCTTCGTATATTTTTTAGGCTTTTTCCTATTCTTTTTCTTGAAGTTTTTTCGCTTTTTAGCGTATTTTACGTAAGCTTTTTTTCGGTAAATCTCCGTTATATATTTCCTTTTAATAATAAAATAAATCCCGAATAGCTTATTAGGCTAGGCTTGCCTTTACGCCCCGGTAAAAGGCGGAAGGGCCGTTCTTATTGGGCTAAGCTTATTATTACGCCCGTAATAAGCTARGTTTGCTATTACGCCTATAGTAAACTAGGCTTACCTTTACGCTCTGGTAAAGGGCGGAGGGGCTATTCTTATTAAGCCAGGCTTCCTTTTAGGCTCTTATAGTTATCTTTTCGATTTCGACTATATTCTTAATAGTTTTTTCCAATATTTATTTAAGTTATTCCCTTTTAAAGACTATATTATTTATTCTTATTTAAAAGATATATTAGGCTAATAAGCAAAGATATTTATTTATCCCGGTAAGGGATAAACAAGCCGCTTTTATTCTTTTTATTTATATTTCTTTATATTATAATAGTAATTATTATCCGTATTAGAGTAATAATAGCTACTCTTTCCTAATAAAGAAAAGTAATCGCGAAAATAATAATAATTTCTTTTAAAGGTATCTGGATTTCTTCGCTCGTCCGGAGGGTTAGTAAAATAGGGGTATAAAGTTCTAAAAAGCTTTTTAAAATATATACGACGCCTTTTATTTTCTTATCGAGTCCTTTTAAAATTTTAATATAATCGATTTTTAATATTATTATCGAGTTCTTTTAAGTCCCTATTTATATATATACTTTTTTTTTAATTAATCGGCGGTCTAAATATTATTAAAACGGTATTTACGTTAAATTAAATTATCTCCTTATTATTATTAATGGATTTAGCCCGTATTTTGCGGGTAATATTTAGCTAATATATAAGGTCCCTTTCTATTTTAGCAATTCGGTATTGTATTTTTAGGCTCTTTATTTATCCCGCTAATTTAATAATATATAAGAAATATCTCCTTTTTAAATCTATTTAATTACTAYCGTTTAAGCTTTACGTCGGATAAATTCCTTTTAAATATAGCAATCTTTTACTATTTTAGTTAATAAGGTTCCTGCTAAAAACGGTAATATAATATCGTTATAWTTATCCTTAATTTATTCCGTAACGCGTAAAAAATATGTCTATTTTATTAAACTCGATTATTTACGTAAATAATTTGGGATATATTATTTATCGTTTCCTTTTATCTTTTTTTTATTTCTTTATACTTCTTTTTTTATTTCCGTTTTAAAGACCGTTTCGGGTTATTTTCTTTTAACTTATATTTATTTTATTATTTTTATTTACTTTTCTTTTAAAATCTTTATTTTACCTTACTTCTTAATACTAACTTTATAACTATTATATTTCTTCTATATTTTTCTCGATATATCGTCGATTATTTTAATAACTATTATCGAAGAATCGAGCGGACGTTTAAAGGTTAATATTATATAATTAAACGTACGTTTCCCGGGGTTTAATCGTATTATTATTAATAAACGTTAGCACCTTTTTTTAGATTTTTATTTTAATATTCTTCGAAATATTCGTCGGATCTAAACTACGTATATATAAAAGTATTAAGTTTTGCGTATTTAAGGTACCGGGCCTATCCGCTTTATCGTTTATAAACGATATTAGCGTATAAACGAAGGCTTAAGATTCTTTTTTCCGATATATCGCAATATAAACAATTTTATAAACGGCGTATACGTTAATTATATTTATATATACCGACCGAATAAATACAGTTTTTATATAAATATATATACGAGGTAACCCGTAAGATTTAGTATCGTTTCGTTARCCCTTTTTTAAATTTTTAATATTATTAAACGGTTTCGCGTTTAATCGTCGTTCCGGAGCGTTATACTCCTTTAAATATTATAAATAAAGATTCGAAATCTAATATAAAACGTAATATTCGCGCTATAATATTAATTACTAATAAATTTTCCGTATTTAATAATTATTTCGGATATCGTTTTTTTTATCGGAGTTTTTAAGCTAGCTATTTAATCGTACTTTTTCTTTAATATTTTGTATTATTTTATTATTATTTAATCTTCGTACGATAATAGCTTTATTAATTGAATATTAATTTTTACGTAAAATAAATTTACTTTTTAACCCGTTATTTTACCTTTTAAGTTAGGCTCCGTTTTTTCCCTATTTTTCGTTTTCGCTTAATAGCCGAGAAGTTACGCTTTTTATTAAACCTATTTATCGGGAAGTTATTTTTTCCGCTTAACTTTAATCCTTTTTTAATTCCGCCGTTCGTATTTCCGCCGAACGTAAATCTATATTATTAAGCTTATTCCTTAATTTAAAAGGGTCTTTTTTATTAATATTCTTAGTAAATTTAGCCTTTTTTAAAGACTTTTTAGCCGGCAAAATCGGTTATAAGCGTAACTCGTTAACCTTTATATCGTAAAGGTCTTTTCGCCGATTTAAATAGGCTCTATTAAATAGTCTTTTTTAAATAAGTCTTTTTTCGGTAAACCGTCTTTTTATTTCTAACGTTAATCGTAATAACTAATCTTATATATATTTTTAGTCTTTCCTTTTTCCGGGTCCTATTCTCGGGTTTCTCGTATTTTAGTTACTAGGTTTTTCGGAAAACGTTTTATCGGCTAATTTTATAAGGGATTTATTAAAACGTTTTCGTCAATTTTCCGCGCCGCGTATATTAGTTTTATTTAGATTTTCTATTTTAGGTTAAAAACGTAACCGAGCGCGTATATATATTAATTATAATTTTTTTTTTGTCGAATTCGTTTATTTTGTTTCGTAATTTTTTATTTAAAAAACGTTAAAATCGTAATCCTTTTCTAAATCCTAATATAAATATCTCGTAATTAATTATTTAGGATAAAAAGATAAATAAGTCCCCTTTTAATAATATACGAACCGTATTCTAATTCTAGTTTTTAAATAATTTATCCGGTTTTACGTTTAATCGTTAAACTTCGTAATTTCCTTTATAATCGGGTCCGTTTAATTTGCTCGTTTTTACTATAGAATATATTATAGCCGGTTAATATACCGGTTTAGTACCTCCGTTTTTATTATTATTATTTCGGCGTTTTAGCTATTAAAAGTATATCGTTTTTTTTAATATAAGATTTTTAATATTAAATAAATCGTAAAATTAAAGGCCGAAGTTTACGGCGTTTTAGGGTTTACGTTTATTTTTTTTTTAAAATAGTTTCTTTATATATTATAATAAGATAATTCGCCGTAATTTTAACGAAAAATATAATTTATTCGATTTAAAAATATATAATATAAAAAAGCGTCCCAATACTTTTATTTATAAAAATAGTAAATTAACGGGTAAATTAATATATCCGAAAAGTAAAATAAACCCGTAAATCCCGGAATATATTATAAAAGAATATTTTATTTTTTAATAAGTCGATAATTAATCGGTTATTAATGTTTTTTCTTTTCCTAGAATTCTAATATTAAAGCGGTTATTTTTAATAATAATAAATAATATATTTTAATAATAAATAGCTTGGTTACTCGGTTGCTTTTTTTTCGTATATTATCTGCTTACCTCCTTATAATTTAGTTTTTATCGTTTTTTCTTTATTTTGTTTAAATTTTAATAAAGCTAATACGTTACTTTTTAATTATTATTTTCTTACTCTTAACCTTATAAAATTTTTGATAAAAATGTAATACTTTTATTAAATTATAAATAAGCCGAAATATATATAAGAAATTATAAACGAAAAGTCTTTTTTTTATTCGTATTTACTTCCTTTTTTTTGTCCGCTTTAATAAAGATTATAATAATWTTTAAAAAATAAAAGCCTTTTTTGCCGGGACTTTTYAAATCCGAATCCTTTTTATTATTTTTAACTCCGTTTCGTTTAAGGGACGTAAATATCTTTCTTTTAATATAAATATTTTTAGATAATCCCTATAAAATAAATTAGGAATAAATATATTATTTATCCGTTTAAGTTTATACGAAACTCCGTACTTTTTATCGAAATTTTTAATAACGAATAATCCGATTTATCGGGCTTTAAACTTTTTTAAGTTTGGGGTTAAATCCCGTTTTATTATTAATTATTTTACCGTTAATAGGTTCTCCCTTTTTATTCCCCGATTATATTTTTTTTATTTATTTTTCTTTTTATTAAATCGTTTTTATATATCGGTTCGGTTATTTTGTTATTTAGCTATAAACTTTTATATTATTTCGTATATTGCTTTTTCCGAAGGGAGTAATATCGTTAATTGTTTTTTATTAAATATACGGACTATTACTATTTAAATCGCTTTCCCCTTTTCGAAATCTAATTCGATCCTAAAGAAAATATATATTAATATATATCCAAAATACTTAATATATCGTGAATTTACCTTTAATATAGCCTATTTTCTGGTATTTATTTAATTAAGCTTTTTTTCCGTTATCGTTTTTCGTATAGCGTTTTCCTAAATATTAATATAATTTTCGACTATATTAACGGATTTATATAACGTACTCGGTATTAAAATAAATATAATATTTATATAGCGAAGGAAAGCCTTTATTTTTATATTAACGAATATTTTCCTAATATTTATATAAAAGACTATTAATATAAAATAATAATTTAAATATTCTTCGAGTACCGCGATAACGTTTATTATTAARTATAATCGTATATAAAAAAGTTACGTAAAGCGTAAAAAATAATCGATAATAAGGAATACGTATTTATATCTTAGTTTTTTCTTAAATAATCCGACGAAATTTATTCCGAAAAAATCGAATAAAGCCTTTATTTTAATAGGGTTTAATAATATACTACGTTTTATATAAGCCTATTTCGCGTATATAAGATATTTTCGTATATACTTTACGATATTAGCTATTATATTTAATTATTAATATTTTTGTCGTAAACGCTTTATTATTATCTTAATCGAAAAATAATTTATATTATTATATATAGCCCTAAATATCGGTACGATCTCCTTTTTTATTAAGTAAACGATTTAATAGTTCCCGTATCGGTAAAGTAATTAATTTTTTAACGCGTTAAATTTATAATTAGCTAATTATTTGCCGAATTTCGTTCTTTATATTATATTTCCCTCCGGTTTCTAGTTTATTTTAATATATTTAATAATATCGGTATATTAGTCGTTATTTTTATAATAGAGGTTTTCTTYAGAGTCCGAGTTTTTAATTAATATTGTAGGTTCGTAATTAAGTCGTATATTCTTCTTAATATCTTTATTACTTTTARTATTAATCTCGTTATCGTTAATATCCAGTTTGGCGCTATAACGATATAATAATCCTCTTTCGATTATTCCTTAAATTTATAGTATATTAATATTTAGGATCCTTTTTTTTTTATCCTTTTTTTTACCCCCCGTAAATTAAAATAGCTAGCTTTTTAGCTAATTATTTCGTATATTTTTATAGTTTTGAATTCTTTTTTTTTCTTTTTTTATTTATTAATTTTTTAAGTATAGCGCGGTATCCTTTTTTACCGCTTTTTTAAAATTATTCCTTATTATCCTTATATTTTAATATTTCCGGGGTTAATTTCTTAATAATATTATTTAACTTATAGTCTAAATTATTAAAAAAYATTCGCGATAACCCGTTTATTACTTTATTAATTTCGCTTTTAATATAAATAATTTTAACGTAAAGCCTTTTTAATTTATTAATTTATCGGGTAAAAATGTTTTCGTAATAGTCTAAGTTTATAAATMCTATTAATAGTTTGTAATCCGTATAAATAATAAAAACGTCTTTTGCTATAAGTATATATATATATTTCTCCGCGAATATTACGATAATTAAGAGTTCTTTTTTATAAATATCGTAATTATACTAAGTATTATTAAAAATAAAAAAATTATAAACGAGTAATACGATTTACCCGTTTTATAATTAATAAATATAGTAACCTACCCCTATCCCGGAAATATTAATATAAAATAAAACGGGAAACTTCGGATTTTAATTAAATAACGCGTTAACGATAATAGCGAAGTTACGGATTAATTAAAAAATTATTTCTTTTAATTTTTTTTAACGTTATTCGACGTTTTTTATTAATCGCTATAAAAGCCGGAATAAAATTAAAAAAAACTTAATTTATTTCTTTATAATCCTTACGGTATTTATAAAGTTTCTTACTCCATTCTTATTTTATAAAATAAACTATTTTAGAATCTTTTCGACCTTTTCCGGTTTAACTCGTATATAATTACCGATTTTATAATCTTTTCTTAAAGCTTTAATAATATATATACTTATTTTTAATTTATTAAAAAAAAGTTTTAACTTCGATTATAAAATTCTTAAGAAAAAATAATTTTTTAAAAAAGTAAATTATTTTTCTTAAATACGGTAAACTCCGAAAATATTATTAATATAAAACGCTAAATTAATTAGATCGTATTCGTTTTTAAATATTAAAAAAAATAATTCGGGGTATAATCTAAAAATAACTCTTAATACGATATTTATTAATTCCGTAAAAACGAATAAAAATATATACGTTTTTTAAAGTATTCGTATAAGCTAAAGCTAACCGATACCTAGTATATTAAACGTTAAGTAATGCCTATTTTCCGGGTATATTTTTACGGCTTAATAACCGTATTTTATATTTACTTAAAAAAACGTAATATAAAATAAGATCTTAAGTAAATTATATACTTTATCTGTTAGTTTTATATATAATATTAACGGTATTTTATATACGAAATAATAATTAAAAGTTAGTTTAAACTTAATTTAACCCTCCTTTTTAATTAGTACCGGGTTTATATTTTAAAAGCTAAYCCTTTTATTAATTTAAATATACTTTTTATATATTTTCGTATTAATGTTTTCCTAAACGATTATTTTTAGTTATTATTCCTTATTATTCGATAATTTYTTAATTAAAGTTTAATATGGTTTAATATTTTCCCGTAATATTACTCTATAAATAAATAAKTTTATTACTAAGATTTTACTTAGTTTTTTCGCGCTTATATCTCGATATATTTATAATAATTAAAATACGTCGAATCGTACTTTATTATTTAAGATCGCAAATTTRAATATAATATTTTTATTTTTAATTTATATYTATAATTCTTTATACGACTTAGATATATTAATAGCTTTTTTTAAGATTTTTTTATTTATAAAGAATTTTAATTTAAAGGGGATTTCTTTTTCGATAATTATAAATTTTTATTTTAATAATTTATTTTTTTTATTTTTTTCGTTATAAATATATTTTAAGTAAACCTAATATATATTATACTTATATTCGGGTAATCCTTTATAC
>MSTJ01000208.1:0-26062 GCA_001956345.1 Ramalina peruviana | reverse complement strand
TGCCTCGTGCATGGGCATCTGATTGCTCCAAGCTGTGCTTACGTTTCGCTGCTCAGACGCTCCAATCGCTGCCGAGTCTCTTGGTCATCAAGCTGACATCAAGTCATGCTGTTACTCCCGCTCCGTCGTTCAGATGGGATCCTATTGCTTAATGCGTTCTCATACACAATCGAATGACCAATTTACCACTGAAAGCATTTTCAGTTTGCTTCGCAGTCTTCGATCGAGCTCTTTTAGTACGGGCCCTCTCAGTACCAGCCCTCTTCCTCCTACCCTCAGCTTCCTCGCTATCGGCCGTCGCTGCAAGATGGATGTCTACATGAAGAGTCTGCACTTCTCCGAAAAACGTGGCTGCTACAGAGTCTATCGAGATCCACAAAGATCGTATCCTATTGGTTCCCAATGCTCTAGTACTGAAGGTGCTCGGCACGCTATACTCCAGGCACTGATTGGAAACAAGACCGAGCTCTACCCCCGGGGCGACGCTTTCCCTGCAATACTCTCCAGTCTTGGTCGCTAATGCATGTTCAGTGCTTCCCAAGATTTCCTTCGCCAAGGTCCTCTCTTGCCCTAGGTTTGGTACCTGTCTCAGGAAAAATTGTTCAAGGAAAAAGCAAGGGAGCTCCACAATGCAATTCGGGTTTCGAAGCCTACAATGAGATATTGAATAGGCCCACACGATGTCGGAAAGAAGTGTCGCAACTAATTCCCGTATGAAGACGTGGGCGTTATCATTCAGCGATTGGCAAATGGAAGCCGCGGTAGATACACGAATCAATACGCTTCCGGGCAAACTCGACTACCAGCACAGCGTCGCAGCAAAAATGACCATAGGAGAAATGATCTCTTTGTGGACTTATCCCGTCAATAAGTGTGATGGATATGAAGGCGCCACATTACATTCCCGCAAAATCACGATTCCAAGGCGATCTACTGCCGTTGACCATATATAAGCGCGTGGTGAACTCTTGTTTGGTCTTCGCCATCCCGATGGACGAGTGGTAATACTTACAGATGCACCTCCTGTGGCTCTTGGAGTCGTAGCTTCGAGAAAGAGATGGAGGATCAGATATCTGTGGGCGATGATTGTGGCATTGAAGGAGCAGGATTATGGGCAGAAGGATTGCAACACTCCATCTCGCTGGTTTTGGTAGATGTTTGCATAGCTGTAGATTTGTAGGCATACTGGGCTTACACCTGTCATGATAGATCGCACATCTGTACACATTGTGAGGAATCGTGCAAGTCAAATGTCTGCTGCCTATCACTAAGAATTTTGGGCGACTTCCCAACTGGGGAGTATCCGTGAATTGTTCATGGCGCTAAAGGGCGGCGGTTTAGCTCAGTAAATAGTAATACCCGTCACGCACACAACGTGGGTCGGTCGTGATATTGACATCGCCCACCACGTCTCCTTTTCTTTCTCTTTCTCGGGGATGAGCTCTTCTTGCTACTTTGTACTGCTCATGTAATCTGTCCGAACACCCTTACCGTGCGGGGGAGAGACCGGTAGTTRTAATGGAAGCTGTAATGGAACGAGTGAGTTCAAGGTCGTTCAGCTCTGCCAATCTTCGCTGACAGCCAATGCAGAAGCAAGTACGCGTGTATAAGAAGAAGGGTGATCTTTATTTCCACTTGCTCGACGAAGCACGCGCGGATGGGAGATGGGGAGATATCCCTGAGCTGTGCCGGAAGCTCACCAAACACGCTCCGCAAGCACAATGTATTTCTACGGATTCTTCTTGTTGCCAAATGCAGAGGCTGAACTATTCCAGGTCTCATACTTTCTGCTCAAGCAGACCGTCGCGTCTTTGACCCTCCTCCGAATGACCGACCTCAAACGGCTGGCTCGAGTCGACAGAAGGAAGAATTGCTGGCAATTCCAGAGCTTCGGACGGCGGCCGAAAAGCCTGGTACGACAGTAGAAGAGCTTTTCCATTCGAAGATGTCCCAGATGTGGATTTATTCCTCTTTTGACGACGACAATAATACCACTGGTCGTGTGTCAGAAGATCTGGTTGCAGAATCAAGACATTTCGCGAAAGAGCCCAACAAATGGTCCCTGTGGACGCATTGCTGTATAGTAAGAGCAGTATTCTTGAAAGGTGCGTCCACTTCTACACTCTTGTGATCTGCAGAGGTAGTCTGATATTCTCCAGGTGAAATTCTAGACAAAAACGGGGAGACGAAGGCTGCTATCGATCTTTTCACGTCCATACTCCCTCACATCGAGGCTGTCCTACCAACCAGTGCGGGGACAACCCAACAATTCCAGCTCTGGACAGCCCAAATAATCAACACCTGGTGCTCGATTGTCGCTGTATATATCGCTGACCATGCGGAGGCACTCCATCGGATAATGACCCCCAAGGCTGCACTGAAACCAAGTACTCTACTCACCCCTTTCCGAGCATGGGATCAGTACTGCTCCCGCACTGAAATGACCAGTCAAAAGTATCGGGAGAAGAATGAAGCCGCCTTCGGGTTTTCGCCAGCAAGACTGTGGCTAAGCTACTACAAGGTCCAGGGACTCTTCCTTCACAGCCATGTCACTGAGCCGGTCTTCGACTCTCGCAGACACCAGCTCTCGGAGTTTAAGCGTGTCGAACTCATGTGTGGCCGCGCGCTCTTTGCAGATGCCCACTTTCCCCACGCCAATGAAGCTACCCCCTCCGTGGACARCTTTATTGATCATGTCACGAAGAATTGGTGTGTTCTCATGAGGCCACCGTGGGACCAAATCATTCTGGGTCCAGTCAATAGAATTGACCTTTGTCAGGACGTTCTCAAGGTAAGCTCACCATCTTCGTCCCAAACCAAGTCTCCAACACGATCACTCATGAACCCCGTATTAGATCATCAAGCAGGCTTCCCGCTACACGTTTCATTCCAGCCGTGTGATGCGGTTCCTCTTCTTCCTTCATTTATCGCTTGGCGAGCTCAACTTAGCCCTCAGGTCCCTTGAACAGTACTTCGACCTTGTCTCGGCAGGAAAGGCTCGCTCCGCTTCATCTGATGACATTCAATCTGGCTTCGATGATGAAGCTACTGCTCTACTGACCGCAGCTCGGGGCTTGAAAGCTTTGTGCCATCATGGGACTCAAGACGATTTTGAGCGCTACTACGAACTCTGGAAAACGCTCGACTCATGGTATCTAGAAGCTCGTTCGGAACACCGGAACAAGCCGAAGTCAGAAGATACCCAAATGATGGACAAGGTCCTGATCTATGTCGGCAACTCGCTCTACCTGTGTCTGGCCGCTTGGGCTGAACATGCCGATGATGAGGCCGTGCGAGACTCCCAATTTGACTTGGCTCTTACCAACATTGAGACCGCGCTCCAATTCCCTCTCAGGGACGAAGATCACGTTGAGCTCCTCTACGCTTCCGCGAGGATTGAAGCATCAATGAATGAACCATCCAAAGCACTATCCACAATCAAGAAAGCGATAGACGTGGGTCTAGGTCCAGGGCGCTTGAAGCGGCAGCACATTACTCCTCGAGTCCGCCATCGAATTCTCAAATGCTGGCATCTCGCAGCGCTCTTACTCAGTGCAGACTCACAATATGCAAGGGCAGCCGACTCTTGCAATGCGGCTTGGGAACTCTACGGTGGCAGAGATCTGCTCTACAGCTCTCCAGAGGCATTCAAATCGGTGCCCGGRTTACAGATGTTCGAGAAGATACACGTCATCGAAATGGGGATCACTAATATGCTCCTGATTGAAAATCTCGACGGTGGTGAATTTGCGATCGCTTCAAGCAAGTGGCTCTTGACCATCTACGCCAATGCTTTCGAGTCTCACGAGAAGAACGACCTGCCGTCTTTCGATTGGTTCCCATCATCCCCATCATCACCAGCACCTAGCACYAYGCACACACATCGGAGTCTTCGTGGGAGCATTCTGGGGCTACCAAAAGGATTCCGAAAGACAACTCCCACCGGGCGAAACGAACCGAGCAAGCTCCGAAAGCAGCACAGTCAGAAAAGCTTGCCGACCTCAAGTGATCAACCTTCTAGCAGCCATTCCCAACCACGCTATACTGAGCAACAACGGACTCCGCCATCCCGYGACCAGGGCCAGARATTGATGCATCGCGAGGATTTCTCTCCTGACGATATTGGGGTAGCGATGACACAAGACACCAGTCGAGCACCGTCTTCCAAGGCGCGCGCTGCCAAACCAGCACCACTTTCCATCTCTGTTCCCGCTGCTGCAGACAAGCTGAACCGGAGAGACCCTCGGAAGCGCGCCATACCTCCCCAGACAGGTTTCTCRCCSCCTGCGTCACCCACATCGCCAGCATGGATGCCAAGCAGCGACCTCATGGAGCCCAACTACCCGCTTGCGGAACAGCTMCGCTTCCAGCAGGCTCTTGAGTGCGATATCTGGCTCAATCTGGCGACYATCTACCGGCATTCTGGGATGAAACGAGACGCCGACGAAGCAATCCACGAGGCTGACGAGCTCGTAGCCGCGTTTCAGAGRAGCATTGCCTCTACGGACGGGAGTAGTGCCGCCAACTTCGACAATCCTGGCCCGGGTGGGCTGCCGTCCTCGGGCTGGCTGAAGGCTCAAGTGCTCTGTGCTAAGGCCGCGCTGCTRGGCGAGCAGGGGCGCAAGATCGCSTGCGAGCTCCTCGAAGAGGCGTTCGACAATTGCCCTGCTTCTCTCGAGACGGTGGTAAGCCTTGGCAAGCTGTTGCTGGATGGCTTGCACATTTCGCCAACGATCAACTTCGGCCCAGCGCGGCCCGCCTTGAAGCTGCCGGTGTTGGGAGGCTTCCAGCCTCTGGAGGTCATGATGGTGGAGCACGGTGGCCCCGTTCCCGAGGCGGAGCAAACCTGGCCTGGCTCAAGGGATCGGGCTCTCATCATACTCTCCGACATTGTGAAAGGAGAGGGAAGGGACAGCGAAGCCGCGTGGTTCCAACTGGGGAGGGCCTACGAGGCCTCCAAGCGGAGCCGCGCGGCTTTGGCTGCGTACAACAAGGCGGCCAAGCTGGGCAGGGCGGTGCCAATACGCCCGTGGTGTGTGATTGGCTGAGTTTCTTTGCTGGTTGCCTTGCTTCTGTGTCTTTGCCAGCGTCTGCATGATTATATGAGCGATGTTGTAAGACTTGGGGAGCTGGTCTCCCATGTATTTTATTGTGCCACTAGCTAGAACTCGCTGTAAGTATTGCTAAATCARTAATGTCTAGCTATGATACAACATTCCTGTACATGAGCTAGAGATCGTACAACGTAATCAATCGTTYCTCAGTCATGGAGGATTTCCGAATAGCTTCATGTCCTGGCAGGGCTGAGAGTGCCAAGCATTGTAATCAAAGCGGCTCTGATTGGCTGGGCTCTTCGGCCTAGCTTAGAATAATACGTCTTTGTTGGACCATGATTATGCAATGGATATTTCTCCGAAGACGCCATCAATTGCCGAAAAAGGAGGAGAAAAGGCGGTGATGAGGATTTGTATCACGTCACTTACTCAGCTTCTCATTTTTGATTCATTGATATTGTTCACCGCTGTCTGRCATTCTTGSAATCATTCCCATCCCTCACAATGGATGCKRTTCTCAGACAAGGGCGCTCCAAGTGTCCCTTTCTTGCCAAAACCTCTCCCGCCACCTTGCGGACTCTCTCTACRTCAACGACTGCTCGTCATGTTTCGCCGGGTGGAGGAAGCATGTCCAATCTTCAGGTRCTCGCGCGCCGATGTCCGGTCATGGGCAAGGCCATGGTGGTTCAATCYTCCAAGACCGGTCATTGTGCTCTGAACGGCGTCTTTGGTGGAACTCGMGCATACGGAGGCTATGGAGGCAAAGCAAAAATGCATACGACCCGAGCGCAGCATGCAAATGTTGCAACTAACATGATGAAGCGAGACGAGCATGGTRATTGAAACATTGCAACATGGAGGATTCAACATTGCTRACATTATACAGTGCCATTGGCAGCCGGCGTGGTTCAAAGTCCAAACAAAGCGCACCAGGAGACTGTGATGCCAGGACCGAAGCCAGCTTGCCCCATGTCCGGCAGATTCGACTATGAAGGCTTCTACAATAATGAGCTGGACAAGAAGCACAAGGATAAATCCTACCGCTACTTCAACAACATCAACCGCCTTGCGCGCGAATTCCCCCAAGCCCATATGACCGACAAAAACGAGCGAGTCACGGTCTGGTGCTCCAACGACTATCTCGGCATGGGTCGCAACCCCGAAGTGCTCAAGACGATGCATGAAACGCTCGACGACTACGGTTCAGGCGCAGGCGGYACCAGAAACATCTCCGGACACAACCAGCACGCCGTCGCATTGGAATCCACCATCGCCAAACTCCACGCCCAGGAAGCTGCCCTCGTCTTCTCCTCCTGCTACGTCGCCAACGACGCCACCCTCGCCACCCTCGGCTCCAAACTGCCCGACTGCGTCATCCTCAGCGACAGCATGAACCACGCCTCCATGATCCAAGGGATCCGGCACTCGGGCGCCAAGAAGATGGTCTTCAAGCACAACGACCTCGTCGACCTCGAGAACAAACTCGCCTCCCTCCCCCCCCACGTGCCCAAACTCATCGCCTTCGAGTCCGTGTACAGCATGTGCGGCTCCATCGGCCCCATCGCCGAGATCTGCGACCTCGCCGACAAATACGGCGCGCTCACCTTCCTCGACGAAGTCCACGCCGTGGGGATGTACGGACCCAACGGCGCCGGCGTGGCTGAGCACCTGGACTACGARACCTACGCCACTGGYCGCGGCAACACCAAGGGCACCATCATGGAACGCATCGACATCATCACGGGCACGCTGGGTAAAGCCTACGGGTGCGTGGGGGGTTACATCGCGGGTTCCGCCAAGATGGTCGATACGATCCGYTCCCTCGCTCCGGGCTTCATCTTCACGACCTCGCTCCCACCCGCGACGATGGCRGGGGCRAAAACGGCRATCGAGTACCAAGCCGCGCACACGGAAGACCGACGATTGCAGCAACTGCACACGCGGGCCACAAAAGCCGCATTGATGCGGAGGGGGTTACCCGTCATGCCGAACCCGAGCCACATCATCCCCGTCCTCGTGGGCAACGCCGAGGTGGCGAAGCAGGCGTCGGATCTGCTGTTGCGGGATCATGGGATCTATGTGCAGGCGATCAATTACCCCACCGTCCCCGTCGGGGAGGAGCGGTTGCGGTTCACGCCCACGCCGGGGCATGTGGAGAAATATCAGAGTGAGCTGGTGAGGGCGTTGGATGCCGTCTGGACGGAGTTGGGGATCAAGCGGACGGAGGATTGGGCTCGGCAGGGGGGGTTTCTGGGGGTTGGGGTAACGGGTCAAGAGGAGGTGGAGCCGCTGTGGACGGATGAGCAGTTGGGGTTGGGGGAKGGGGATGAGGTCGGGAGGGCGGAGTTGAGGGTGGGGGAGGAGGCGAGGGCGATTGAGGGGAGTTTGGATGAGCATGGGGTGGCGCCGCCGATGGTTGCKGCYGCTGCTTGATGACTGRTTTGCCCTTGSGTTTATTTTGTGGATGMTTGTGGATCGATTTGAGTGAGATGATCTGGTGGGGCCAGATAATGATTCYAAATGTGGGATGATGATAAGTGGGCCATCTGCTGGGCATTCAATCAATGCAGACCACATATCCTGGTGGATGTTTCAATGCTTCTCATGGGTTTCTCTTTGTCTGATCTGTTCGTAGGTGCAGTCATGCCTGACAAACATGAAGCTGAGACCCACAGACAACTMTGCTCGGACGAGCCTCTCTTTGCTGCTGTGCAGATCATCCATCACCCGTTCAAATTGCACTGTAGTGYGTATTTTCAAAGCTCCTCCTCAATCAATCRCCTATTCCTTCCTCAAAGCCTACGCCGTATTTCCCCCATCACACCCGCCTACCTCGCCCCCTTCCCTACCCTCAACTTCGGAAACACCAACGGCACCCTCAACCTGGCCACCCTTCTATTCGCCCCCTCCGCCCGACTCAACCCGCGGTCCTCACAGTCCTTCTTCCCCATCTTGACCACATTGCACCCGAGCTCCTTGAAATAATTCGCCAACGGCCCTTGCTCCAACCCGAGATCATACGCCGCATTATGGGTATCGACCTCAAAGCCATCAATGATGAGCATACACGCCARRATATGCGTGACCAGATTATCCGTATGCCATTTATTCAACTCSCCSSCCTCATCCGCGAASCGTCTCTTCAACCCTCCGACCASTTCAGTCCCAAACTCCGCCACCAACGGCGCCAGATCCGGYGATTCGATCTTCGGCACCATCCGCCCGCGCTTCTTGCCCTGAGGGGGTTTGAGCGACTTGTACCACCGCAGCAGCAAAAACACATATTTCAGCAACCGCAGCTTGGGCACGTCTTTGCCCGTGCCCACGACGGCGGGGATSCGCTTCGCCACGTACAAGGAGGGGAGYGGGACATCGCGCCCGGCTTTGACGGCGTCGATCCAGTCTTTGACTTTGAGCTTGGCGAGGACGTCGGCGCCGCYGGCGAGGRTGGTGGGGTCGTAGACTTCCGCGGGGGAGGTGRCGAGGAGRTTGGGTTTGGGGCGGGGTTTGGCGGCGTCGTGTTCGGCGGATRYGGTTGCCGTGGTRGAGGTRTYRGTGGYGGGCATGGTGGAGAGGACGGCGGAGGCGAGGGGGTCAAGGGGGGGTGGGGAGGAGGCCGAGTYGTTGGTGGGGTTGCTTTGCCGATTCTGTGAGGGGGTGATGGCGTTGGTGGTGAGGGATTGGATGGCCTTTTGGGATTTCTTGGTGCCGAAGGCGAGGCCGAGGGCGTTGCGAGTCTAGATGTTTTCAGGATGAATYAAGCAATGCATGAGAGAAGTCATGGGAAGMGGGTGGWTCGGGGAAACTTACACCCATGACCTGGTCCTCYGAATCCGAAGARTCGGGAGTTGATGGTTTGCGTGCGGTTTTCAGGGTGCTTTGCATGACCATGCTGGTTACTGGCACGAGCTTCARTTTCTCCCGTCGAGGGTCGTAGATGCCGACGTAGTGCTTCAGGTAYTGGTCAGGCCCGCCGGGAGCTTCCTCCTGTGCGGTATAGTCGAGCTTCRGATGCGAGTCTGAGTGCAGGAGAAGATTTCGCGATTTGGCATGCGGATTGGAGTAGGGTTTGAAGGAAGCATTCTCTGGGAGAGACAGGCCTGGAGTTGAAGCTATGCCGGAGGTCAGAGCTGCCATGATTTGAAAGGGAAAGGCAATGGATGGATTCGTACCCAACACGGGTTTCCAACGCGCTTCATCGACCAGAGATACACGGATTGAAGTGGGATGACGTTCAGTAGCAGGCTTCTTAGCTGGGGAGTGACTCTCATAGTCTGAGACTCTTTTACGCTTCTTCTGCGACATCTTTGATCTGATGATCAATGACTTGAGCAAGGGCCTGATAGTTGTTTTCACGGCTCTTTGAAGCGATTGGTGAAGCTATAAAAACATTAGTACCGATTACCGACGATAAGATGACACAAACACCGAGGCTTAACCCCGCCCGGCTTTCAGCGAGTCAACGCTCATGTATCCCTCCAAACCCTCTTCGCTAGCAACATCCAGCGTGAACGAGCGCCCACTTCATCTGGCGCAAACTGCAAGGCAAGCATGCTGATTGAGAAATGTACCTCACGAGTGGTTCAGCTATTCACTCCATCCTCCGTCGGATGCTCATTGGGTTATGATCTACATACACGATAGCCAATGGAAGCTGGAAGACCATTTTCGTACATTGATTGCTCGTGAAGCGCATCTCCATGTCTTTCCTGACGTGTCTATATTCGCAATGACCTCGGTATGACAGCTACACAATCCATCACATGCTAGCAGTTATCATCACACTTGGAGCTCAAACCACTCGCATGGCAGTATGGCAACATGGCAAAGCACTGCTATGGTCAGGACTGGGCACGACAAACAAAGATATTCACATGAAAGATATATATTTCAACATCATCAAGGTCCAAATGTCCCTGAGTGCTCGACTAGTGAATGGAATGCATGGGATCAATGAGTTGGCGTCCCAAAAGCCTTGTGCTCTGCTGCAAAAAGAGCGAGCTAACCCGATTTGGGGTTCAATTGGATTCAGAGTCTTACAGAGGAGAAAGGCAAGCTCTGTCACTCGATCTGCATTCTTTCATGAACAAATTTGCTTGTGAAAAGTGCCTTGTCTGTTGCTGTGCTTCATCTGCTCTTGTCAATATGAGAAGCCCATGTCGCTTTCCCCTCAACAATCCCCGATCTTCCAGAGCAACTATCCGTCATCTCAGAAAAAACACCCTCTTCAGCCAAGATGCTTCACCTATCTAACATTCTAGCTCTTATCCTTCTCATCAGCGCCGATCGACTCACGGTCTCTGCTGCCGCCGATGGCGATGCATCGAAACACGCCCATCTCGCTCTCTTCAGCGCATCAGGTTGCGACGCAGCAGTGAGGGCTCCCGACACCTCCGCCTCAGTCGCAATCCAAAAAACCGGAGCCAAAGACTTCTGCGGCACGCTCAAAAGCTACGAAGCCGGCCAATACGACTTCTTGGGGATCAGCTGGGGCTCCGACTCATCGAATAAGAACCCGGACAACGGCATGGAAGCCAAGCAAGTGACGCTCTACACCGACACCGCTTGCCAACATGTGGCCAAGTGGTATGTCCAGGGAGGGCAAAAGGGGGATGGATCAGACATCAACGATAACATCTCTTGCTTCAATACGAGTGATTATGGTGGACCGTTCCTGTCGGTGATGATGCACAAGCATGCGGATGCGGACAACCCGACAAAGACGGCCGTCGGGGCTCCTGCTGTCGATACAGCTATATCAGGTTGAGTCTACAGCCGGTCCACATCCATTGGGGCCATCGTTGCATTTGCAGGAGAAAAAGGGCAAAGCGTATGGGGGAAGCAAAGCGTACGGGGGAATCGATCGTGTATCCTTCAAAAATTGATTCTCATCCTGCATTCTCATGTATGCTTTAGTTTCGAATACGTCTTTTACTCATTATGCTTGTTGAAGCCATAGATGATCATACCTGAAACTGCCCCTGCAACTCCGCTGCCACTGCCAAATTCCCGATTCCCACTGTTCTGTCCTTATGATAGAGATACTGTCCTATTTATAAGGTCCCAGTTATGTCCTATGAAGAAGGAATGACACCTGTTGTCGTCACATTTCTCACTTTGCTCTATACCTGGAGCCATAATCGATTAGAGATTAGTTCCGAATCGATTGGAAAAAGCCGAGGAGGGTGTCAAAGAATCATTTCCGAATCGATTCGGACGGAAGGGAGGTGTGAACGAATTGATTCAGAATTGATTGACAGTGGTGAAGGTGAATCGATTCCGAATTGGTTCTCGGATTGCGAAGAAGGTGTGGGCGGATTGATTTAGAATTGATTGTCAGTGCCGAAGATGGTGGAAGTGAATCATTTCCGAACCGGTTCTCGAGTCACAAAAGAATATGTGGAGGGATCGATTCAGAATCAATTCCGATCATATATCAATAATAATGGATTTCGAAGTGATATGAAAAAGAGAAGGTTGARAAGACCAAGAGGAAAACCTTTGAAGCCCACCAACCAGACGACGACTTTGCCTTGGTTGAATCGTCCTTCGGTAGAAAGGTATTTTTGTTCGCCTTTTGTCGCTGATACCCTCTTCGTCGTATGGAATCTACCCCTTGTTCTGGATCGGGGGGAATTGACACTATAGCAATTACCTGAGCTCACACTGCACTAGTCCGCCTAGTCTTTCGGTTATATTCGATCAGGCCAATGATATCCCCCTCTCCGATGCTAGTGAAGATGAGGCTGTATGGTCGAGCCTCGAAGACAACATCGTTGACTGAACAGAATTGCAACCCTTTTATGAGGTGTCAACGCGCCCCCAAACCCCCTCCCACTTGAAAGGGAAGAAGCTAGTATCCTTTATGAGTACCAAGGCTATCTCCACGGTGCTTATCTCGTCGGGATCTCGTTCGTGGTATGTTTTAACTTCGTATCATGGTTTGCCTGGCAGGAATTCCTTCGAGCTTATAGATTTCGTAAGGAATCCCAACCCGCTGACTCGCACATCTCGCCCCTCTTCCTCTTCGGCGCYGAGACCAGCCCTAGCGAGGCGTTCTCCCCTTCTAAATCTTATATAGGCATTGCCGCTTGTGCCCCTGCATCCTTTTTCAATCAAAATGATCTTCGTCTGTCTCTTCCTCCGGATCACGCTTGCGTTTGCCAATGTGTTTTCGGCTCAGTGTGAAACGAACTCCATCTTCGACCCAATACACTACATGCTTGCTCCCTGGCGGAAGCATGTCCTTGAGGGACAGCCTCTGAGCCTAAGTCGTACGCCTCGGAGATATCTCCCAGTGTTCCCATGGCGCGTGTAATCCAAACCGTGAGAGACTCTTCTCCTCCGGACTTTGATGATCGTACCTGAGTGTACGTCCTAATCGCTGGATGCGCCTTTTTGGCCTTGATCAAAGCTTTTGCTTCCCTATGAATTCGACAAGCCCTCTCTATCGTTTGAAAAAACTTTGTTGGAGGCAGCACAGGGGGAAAAAGGCAGAACTTTGACGACCATTAGGCGCAGAGATCACCAAGTGTCTGGCGAGCGAAATTAATGGCCGGTTCGATACAGGACAAATCAGGGTCCGTGGCGGAGAGGGTAGGTAAGTCTCGACGAACTTCGGAAGGAGAGATTCCAGGGCATGAGACAAAGTTACCAGTGTTCCCAAGTATATATTTAATATTTCGTTATCGAGGCTTACGGTAGCTTGCTGCTGCAGGCCGAAGTCCTGGTAGGTCTGTACCCTTTGCAGAGCAATCACTTGGGGGAGAGAGGTGGCTGCGAGGTAAAGATCTTTGCGCCGTGTTGATATGATGGAGAACTTGCGGTAGACGACTTGCCGCCAGATTTGATCAGCCGCGTCAGTGAGCTCAACGGTTGCGGTTGGAACAGAGGAGTCTTGAGTTTGTCCTCGATTCAGGATGGTCAGCGACTGCTACTGACCGACAAACCCAAAGGTGTCCAAGATTCTGGCCCTCAAGGATGACTACTGGCTCCTTCGATGTTTTTGTAGAGGAGTGGCGATGATAGTGCCTTCAGTTGATAGAACGCTTGAATGTCTTTCGGCCTATTTTATTCAAGGGGGCCAGAGACAAGATCAAGTCTAGACTACCTTGCCCTGTGTTCGAGAAGGCTTTGTCCATGGCCAATATCTGGAGAAAGTATGTCCGTGGCCAACACAGGCTCCGTCATTCGTACAACGGTGTTTGGTTGGGTGTCGAGGTATGGGTTGATGAGGTGCTATATATCATAGGCCTTAGCCTTCTTTTGGACGACATCGATCCATGCATCCCAACCTCTTCTTGAGTCGCTGTTTCATCATCAGGCTTACGTAGAATTGGGGCTGGACCGAGCTAGCCTCTTTGTCCGGCGAGAAGAGCGACCTTTGTTGAAGCTGCCATGATCACAAACGAGATCATTGGGGTGATTTTGCCCCATGGGATCTTGTTCTGACAAAGACCCTCTCGTGGCTGAGTTGCGGAACTAAGGCCGCGACCTGCTGGATGTTGGGAGCCCCTGCATATATCTCTTCCGCGCATCGAACCCTAGATATGGCCAGAAGTCCAGTTGCGCCACCGCAAGCTGAGTCCGCGTCGCACCAAGCATCGCAGTCTTAAGCTCTAGATCTGCGTGGCTGTCTTCAATCGCGCTGGTCGTATCCTCGAGCAATTTGGCGCAGTGCCATTGCATGGAGTGGAAGAAATCCTGAGGTTCTATTATGAGGACCACCGCGCGGAATTTCTCCTCGGCGAGCCTGATCACCTCCCGGAGCCGCTGGGTGTGCTCCGATTTTTTCACGAGCGTGGTACCATCATTGCTGTCTCTTCCGAGTATTCTCGCTGAATTCTCCTTTTCCTGCTTCTCTTTTTCGTTTTGATCGCGCAACTGACGCTCCAGGTAGTGATACTCGGCTAGTCGGCATTGGACGTTGGTATGGAAGAAATCGTTCAAGGAGTTGAATTTGGTGCGGATATCCTGCTGGGTCCGGGATTGGCGCCGAGGTGCTTGATGCTGCCCTCTCCTGACAGCGTCCATCAGGGCGTCTTGTTCCCATTCCTGAGCTCGGTACGTTGTCATGCTGGTCGGGATGCGCAGCTTCCCCTGCTTTGAGCTTCTCGAAGGCCTCTTCCGCCATCTGAGCAACTTCTTCGGCTGCCATAGCAGTCTTCTCCGCTTCGAAATGAGCCAGCTACTCTGTCTCGGCGGCCTCCCGCGCCGTGTCTGCGGCGTCTTCCGCTAGGTCGTAGTTTCTTTGCTTCATACATATGCGGTATCGGGAGATGTCGGTAGTGCGCTGTTGACGTTTCCCTTTAACACAAGACGGGCAGCAACTCCTGTTATTGACGATGCCTTAGGATAGCTTTCTCGAAAACTTTCATCACAGTTTGTACGAAACACTCATTTTTGTCAAAACAAGGCGGGAGGTAACAGCAGAGACGAGATTACGCCTTTCACCAAGATAGACATCGCACTTGTCATAGGAAGCCAGCTGGTCAGTCACAAAGACGTTCAGGGCGCAGGGCGGTCTTCGGCGTCCCATGCTGCGAAGGCGTCATCCTACGCCGCGTTCAAAGCGGCGACTTCGGCGGCGGAGGACTTGTACGCGGGCGGGCGGCAGGCCTTTTCAGATGCCTTTGCAGGTGCCTTTGCTGTGGAGGATGTGTTGGAGGGTGCGGTGGGGGTGTGTCGTGGAGGTACTTTCGACGACGAGGGTGGTTGTGGTGGAGGGGGCGGGGCTTGTTGAGGTGCTGCTGGGGGGGCTGCTGCGGGTGCCGAGGATCCAGATCCGGCTGATGGTGGTGGCGGAGGCGGTGGTGGTGGTGTTCCACGTGGTCGTGGTGGCTAGTTTCAATCATGGGAGCAAAATTTCCCGGGTCGTTTCCAGATACATAGCCGCCAGGAGGATGTCGGGGCGGATGGGCAAAGGATAACTCGATTGTCGACTTGTCATGCCCTTGTGTTCGGAAGCCGTTCCCTGGGAGGTCCTCTTTTTCCTCCGTATGGCTGACGCTTAGGATGGTATCCTTTTCCTTCGTCCCCAATGTTCCGTCGTTTGATAGGCCCTTCTGGGGAGGGAAACGCGAACGCTTGAGTTGTCGCTGAACCGGCCGTCTTCTTACTTCGTCTCCACAGTTCTGTCCGTCGACGGGCTTTTCTGGAGAAGAAAATTACGGATGCTTTGTTTGCTGCTGACAGGGTTTTCGCGGTCGAGCGTCTCCTGCAAGTGGCTGACATGGTACCGCAAGCTCAAGGAAGCGATAGATTATGTCGGCTCTGTAATCCATATGGTCCATTACCATTCCAGGATGAACGACTTGGTGACAGATGGGTTTTGGGTTCATCCATGTCTGATCTGGCATTTATGCCCTTTGTCGGTGCCGCTACCGGGTAGTCAATCCTGGGTCGATCAGCCTTGGGACCGAGCCGATCTGATGGGGCGTCAAGCCCAATGCGAATTGAATTGGAAAGGACTTCCAGGCCCCAATGTTCAATGACCTCTTTGCACAGGATCTCGAGCAACATAGAGCTCTATATATTTAATGGGTCGGGCAGGTCGTGGAGAAAAGTTGAAAGTGGATACTATGGTAACGGAAAAAGAAGAAAATGGGAAAGAGAGAAGTCGAAGGGAAATGTATATGAGCGAGGCTTGGTGTTAAGTCACGTTTACACTTCACACAATTCTGTCACTCCATGAATAATCAAATGACTATCTATGCAACACTGTCACGGTGAACAACAATTGGGAATTTTTGCCACGCTACACTGGCTCACTTGGCCATTCACTGTCCGCGAGGAATTTGGGGACTTGGTGTTGATTATCAAGGGTTTGGGATGAATGCACTACGCCAATCCTACCTTCACAGATCACGATCAAGGATTTGTGGTGTAAGTTGCTTGATTTTCTCATACTCATACAAAAGCCGCTATCCGAGATTGGACTAGTGCCCGCTCTGTCTTATCTGATCCGCATCATGTTTTCACCCTCGGCACCTCGGCAACATCATAACTCGCGTTCTGAAACAACAAAGCTGTATGTCCAGAGCTTGTCGGCGCATTGGTCTCGAAGGTTTCCCCTCGAGTCGCAAGACCGTCAGCTCCAGGACCAAGGACTTCACCTTAGAGAAAGACCGACCTCTTGACTAGACACAAACGAATGTTGCACGCTTTGCGCGCTCACACCTGTGGCACACCTGCAATCAGTGGGTCCAGAACAGGTCCAACGCTCAATATAGATGCTCATGCATTTCTGTACAACCCTCCCTGCAGCGCAGATTCTTCTTCAACTCCTTGATCCGCTCACTCCGTCTCACACCGCCGTTAGCCTTGGCTTCGGCACGATAATCTTTCGGCTTGGTCACACGGCCTGTCTTTGTGACTGAGGCTTTACCTCTGTCCTTATTGGATTTTGTTATAGCCCCTTTGCCGTTTTGAGAGGATTGCGTCTCATTTTTGCCGCGGCGGGTTTTCTTTGTCTGGACCTGAGGCCCTTCGTCCTCAGCGCTTATTGCGAAAGTATTGGGGGCAGAGGAAGCGGAACGGGCTCGCTCCGTAGGTGATGATGCACTGATGGCTGATGTAAGTATTGCTGACGGGACCGTTGGATCCTGGGGCACGATGACATTGTCCGCAGCGGATGAATCCTGAGAAAGCTCGTCGTTCTCCACTTTCAGAGCGAGGGAGGGAGAAACTTTGGTGTGATGGGAAGCAGAGCCGTCACGCTTCGTAATGCAACTGGTCGTCGTAGGCGTAACAGATGATAATGTTTGATGTTGAGGCACCATAGAATTGTGGGGAAGCTCGTTGTTCTCATTTTGCACAGCTGTGGAAAGAGAAATTTTAGAGGCAGCTGAGGCAGAGCGGCCACACGTCCGAGTGTTGTTGACCGACGTGAACGTTGCCGATTTCACTGGCCGATGTTGAGGCTTTCCGAGCTTGCCTGCAGCAGACGCCTTTCCAGGAAGACAAATGCGCTTGGCCTGGGGTTCCATCGGTGTATCATCATCCGCCTTGCGTTTTCTCGCGACCTTTGCATCAGTCTCCGTCGAAGGAGTCTCCCATGCACATTTAGGAAGTTCTTGAGACTGATTGAGCATAGCCAGTGCCTCGGCAGCTTCGTGCTCAGCAATCTTGAGAGCATGGGCCGCCTCTTGGATAAAAACATAAGCCAGGCCCTGTTCCTTTCGCGTCGTTTCAAGGTAATCGGTCGGAAGGAAATTCCAAAGTCGAGCATCGCCTTCCTTCGTGCAGAAGTTCTCAACGTCGATCCAACATCTCTGCCATTTTTGGGCGTCCACAACCTGCTGCTGTCGAGACTGGACATATCGTTCCCAGAGGCTCCTATCTCGTATCTTACAAGGCTCCGGTGACAATAGGTAGATGGTATCTCCGTCGTTGAGATGGTGATTCATCTGTAAGCACTCAAGGCTTTCTTTCCACTTGTGATAAAGGTCTGAGAGTCGTGAGATTTCTCGCTCCCATTGGTGTAATTCGTCTGATGCTGATAATGAGGCAGCTGGAGAGCGCACCGGCCACGCAGAGCTGCTTAGAGTTCCTAGTTGTTCGGCTATGTACTGCGCAACCTTTGCCGTATGCTCATGGTATTGGATGAGTAGTGCTGGATCACGAACAGAAAGTTCATGGACCGTTTCATCGTGAACCCTCAGAATCTCAGCATCAACGCGACCCAACAGTGCTTTTTCGGCCAGCCATATTTGGTGGTGGACACTTAATTGGACGACATTCTTCCTCAATTCGGCTTCTATTTTATCTTTTTCTGGAAGATCGGCGGTACGTAGAAAGCTCAACCATAGATGAGACACCTGATCTCGAGCTGCCATCCTACGAGAGTCGAGACGCGCGACCTTTCCTTGGAAGTACGCGCTATACGCTCGCCAGTCCTGGATAGTCATCAGTTTCTGTGTGAGGACCGAGTCAGCGGAATCCAGAGCGGGCATCTCCGATGGTCTTATAAGGAGACTATTTCTCAGGTTTGGGTCTCCTTCGGACGATTCTTGTGCGAGTCTGAATTCCCTCCACCGTTGGAGCTCTCCCTGGAATAGCCTCCGCTCTAGCAACCAATGGGATGACAGCAGAGAAGCCTCGTCTGCATGGCCTAGTGCGTCATTTTCGGGATCGTACCATTCGACCTTTCCCTCGTACTTTGAATCGCCCAGCTTATAGGTCCAAGTATGATATGCAAATTCTTCTCGGATGGGCCTCGATGGCCGAGCTCCCAACCTCACGAGCTCATGGTATGCTGCTTTTGCCTCTGCTTCGTTGGTTCTCATCTTTTCATGCTCGTTGATTTTCATCTGTCTTGCGCTAGAAAAATGAATTTCAGCATATGAATAGTGTGAAAGACGGCGCAGGTATACTTACTGCATGCCAGGATCAAGATGGTCAAGTCTCGTGCTGTACTTGGCTAAACTGACCGCACCCGCGTTACCAAGTATTGGTCGTTCTGACGTGTTGAGCATGGTTCCAGAGTTGATCCAGATGAGACCAGATATCTAATTGCGATAGAGATCGGTATTAGCAGTGAAGATGATCGCGGATCACTTGATAAGTGACTGGGATAGTCTAGATATCGGTCGACTATTATGTACGCTGAGGTCAAGAATTCTTCTCTGATAGCAAGAGGAATATGGGAGGCTTTCGAAATTCGGGACAATCTGAGATAGTGGATTGCAGTCTTGCAACACCTGCACTTTGACAAAGCACGCTTACATTGTTCTTGTCAGTTCTCGACACTTCGCGCGATGTTTCGACAGGCTACAGTAACGCGTCTCTTGACACATTATTGTACTAAGAGCTGGGAGCCAAACGCGCCTCTGCAGACACAGTCTTATTGTGTAGCAGGACAGTTGAGCGGCTTTGTTCGTAACACGCCCAGATTCACGACTTGTTGTGGATTGAATCCTACGCTTGTGTCGAGAAACGCAGTCTGAACACCACAGACGACTGCCTTAAGTATATATATCGAGACCATGCTTTCTCAATTCTTCCTGCCAATCAATTCTCTCCCTTTTCGCGTTGGAGACCAGAGACTTTGGCTTCACACCTACCGGGTTTTTCCCAGACATTGGCCATGGACATACCCTCCTCGAATATAGAGCTGGACGACCCAGATCTTATCTTGTCTTTGGTCCCATTAAACAAGAAAGCCCGAGAGACATTCGAACGTTCTGTCAACTGGAGGCACTATCATCGCCACGCCTCTACAACTGAACCAAAAGAGCAAGTTACCGCAAAGGACGAAGGAGAGACCACGCCGAGACAAGACATACCCGAAGATGATCAGACATTAGGGGAAGACGAGTCGACCCTCCGATTGTCCTTTGCCCGTCCGCCTCGACATCCATCGAGCGGTTATGTCTTTGGGAGCGACCCGGTAAGTGTCTGTAATTTTAACCTTCTTCCGAAAAGAGAGCCTCGCGACTGACAGTCTGATGGGTTAGGATGTCTGTGACATTTTCTTAGGAAGCAGGTCGACTGGTATCAGCTCGATCACGTTCAGCATTAAATATACTACGGTAAGAGGTCACCAATATATCCCTGCCTCCCATGTACCTCATTTCTCGGGCCTTTACTGAAATTGATCCTCATGTAGGAAGGACACTTGATTTTGCATTCCCAATCAGAGATGAACCAGATCAAGGTTTCTTATGGAAGGGAGGAGAAAGCAGAAGTGCGCTCGGCATACGTCTGGGTTCTTTTTCCCGAGAGGAGCAATATCACAGTAACACTTGTGAACAAACTCGTGTTCAGCTTCCGCTTTCCCAACCTCGGCGATCTTGCGCCTATACATCAGGGTATTAGGGATACCTTCATCAGTAATCCTGACAATGGGTGTGTCAGCGTTTTGCAGCTCAATCGCAACACCCACCACAACACCGAGGATGACAGTGGAGCGATTGTGCCTTTTAATGAGAAGATCTACACCAAATTCGAAGAGCTCGGTGCAGGCGGCTTTGGCTGCGTACATGAGGTCGCAGAAGCTAGCACTGCCGCACGTTTTGCGATGAAGACTCTCTTTCCGGGCCATGTAAGGTATAAGGAATACAGGGCGGCACGCGAAACCCTGAAAAAAGAAGCTGCTATACTAGCTGGCCTCGTTCATGTACGTACCAGAAACCAAGTGTGACGGTAGATGGCTAACGCATATCAGCGCCGCATTGTTCGGTATCATGGTGTCTTCAAGGAACCTACCTCTCTATGTATGGTGATGGAATTATTGCCGCAAGGCGATCTCCAAAATCTGCTGGACCAGGCTGGACCTCAGGGCTTGTCTAATGTGCAAGCGGCTGTAGTTCTTTGGCAAGGCCTTGAAGCCCTGGAGTATCTCCATGAGAAGAAAATTACTCACAGGGATCTTAAACCGAAGAACATCATGGTATGGTAGCGCATTTCCTTGGCACAGTCTAGAATTGCCGTCATTAGGCTGATCACACTCCTACCGTTGAGCGCATTGACTAACGCGTGACGCGCAGGTGGTAGAATTTCCTCTACTGAAATTCAAGCTCGTTGATTTCGGTCTTTCCCATGCGCCAACGCGAGGGGAAACACCGATATCCAAGATGAATACTTTATGCGGCACGTACGACTTCCTAGCCCCGGAACAATTCATAGGTAAGTGGTCGACTCTGCTATTTTTCAAGACCTCTTCTTCCAACTTATATCTCGTTCATATTTCTCGATCTCTTTAGCTGACTCACCTGCTTGGACAGTTGGCGTCTATAACAGCAAAGTAGACATATGGGCGCTAGCAGTAGTTATCATGTACTGCGTCCGGATTCAGGGCGAGATTCCACTTTCCGCATGTACCAACATCGTCTGGTGCAATAATCTCATGGCTGCCATCGAGAGTGCCGCCAAAGAGAGGGCCCCAGCCAGCATCCGAAGACAGCTGGTAAACATACTGTCCCACCACATGATTCAGCTGGAGGCAGACGATCGACGGAGCGCCCAGGAGCTGCTGAAGCTGTATGACGGCTTCTTTAACTTCCTCCGGGAGATGGAGACAGCTGTGGAGTCGCGGAACCCACAGGCGCCCTCTGAGTTCGATGCCGAACTCACAAAGACCGTCAAAAATCTGGAAAAAGGCCTCGAGGATCACTGCATGTGGCAAAATGCGGCACGCGACACCAAGGGCGATTGGGGTGATGTTCTGAACCCAGATTCATGGCCGGCATACAATAATCGACAAGCTCTTGATCAGGGACAGATTGGCACAAATGCTGCGCTGAATCAGCCAGAACTCCCTGGGGAAGTGAATCAGCCTGAAGCTCCTGCGGCGGAGGAAGTTCAGCCTCCCAGTCTGTTCCCTGGTGAGAACGGACAGCCCATCGACCTCTTCCATGACGAGAACGGACGGCCCATCGACCTCTTCCACGACGAGCATGGACAGACTATCGACTACTTTCATGACGAGAACGGACAGCCTATCATGGATTGGCCGACCGAGTCGCAGCTTGCCCAGGCCGTGCCGGGTTCAAAGCACAGTCGGCAATCCTCCGAATCTTCTGAGGCGCTCACAGAGGCTAGCTCAAAGAAAAGGCGACTGTGAATATGGTGATACTGCTTTGCGGAAAACAAAGTCATTACGAGATCTGAAATCGCATGGGGATCAGCGCACGATTCTTGAGTTCTTTGTTATTTACCAAAACGTATCTGGGTGAATGTTGGATTTAGTCTAGCTTGTAATTCATGCTCGATTGAAAAGAGATCTAATGGGATATCACTGCAATGTATGTGAGACGGAAGTGTCTTTTGCTAGACATTAGAGAGGCTAAGACAATAAAGCATTTTTAATGATCTAAGGTTGCTATCCTTGCAAGCATCCAAGAGAGTAATATGCCGAGGTCTGGGAAAGAGAAGGTCCTGTGGGCATATTCATTGTCAGCTGTGACGTAGCAGATTCTTCGATGACCCGATAAAGGCCGCAGCACGTGACCATTAGAAAGGGAAGTTCAGCCTAAGCAAGTCCTAGGGTGTTGTCCGGCCGGGCGCGTCCCTCCACAGCCGAACACTTTTGACCTACGATTTTCGCTCAACACCTCAACGTAATGGTATAAAGTCCAGGTCAAACCCCCCGATGCTCCTCGACTATCAGTCTTTTACACCAGAATTTTCTCTGCAAGAGATAAYGAACATCTAAATATATACACCTTCCGAATTTCCCCACCTCTCCAGATGGTCAACACCCACCAGCCAGCCAACCCACTAGCATCCAGGTTTTGGCCGTGGTCATCCCGATTCTCCCAGCCACTATCATGGTATCTCATGACCACACGCTACAGGGAGATCGCACAAAAACTCCGTCGACATCTGGGCTTTAGCTGTGGTGATCATGGATTGCATGGCAATCAGCCCCCAGGAACTTCCTGGTTCGAGGATCTTACGTCAATCAACGTCTCGGGCAGGCTGGCATTCGAAGACAACTGGTGAACACCCTATCGCACCATATGATTCAGCTGGAGCCGGATCATCGACGAAGTGCGCTGGACTTGTTGCAGAAATATAACCCTTTCTTCGCCTTCTTACAACAGATAGAGACAGCTGTGGAGGCGCGCAACCCATAGATGTACTTTGAATTCAATGCCAAGCTTACAGAAGAAATCGATGGTCTGCAAAGTGGCCCTCAGATCTCGAGAATCATTACATGTGGCAAAATGTGGCGCGCGACGCCATGTCACACCATGATGATCTTCACGACCCAGAATCTTGGTCGGCACCTAAGAATCAAGAAACCCTTAAGCAGCGATTCAAGGATCTAGATGCTTTACTAAATCAGCCAAAAAATGCAGACATAAATATATAGAAGTTCCGAATACCGCCCCCGAATCACTCTAAAGAGTCACTATCAAACCGGTCAAGCTGTTTCTGCTACAAGGCATTTTGGACCCTTAATGCCAGAAGAAAGTCTTATGTTTGTGACTAAATTAGTTCTGACTTACTGAGATCTGGGCTTTGGCTGTGGTGATCATGGATTGCATGGCGATCAGCCCCCAGGAACTTCCTAGGTCGAGGATTTGAATCAATTATTGCGCTATAGAAGCATCTTCGATCCGGCACAACCTTCCCCATTAGTATGGCCAGCTCCAGCAGCGATTGGCAAGCTCAGAAATGGAGATAACGAGAGGTCTTTTCCAAGGAAGTCAGAAGGACGATGGATTTACGTTCTTAAAGCAGGAGAAGAGCAACCTCATCGCCCAGGCACAGAGYGCCATCACAGCACGGGACACGCGAATTGACAACCTGCAGAATCAGGATGCGACACAGTTGCGACGGCTACAACAGAACGATTCTCAACGTAATCCCTCTCTCCGGCTTATTGGCTATAATGACGTCCAAAATCCTATTAGCCTAGAGTAACCAGTGGACTTTACCGCCCCTCCTTCCTCGTCCTCGTCTGCCACCACCACCAGTTTGTTGTCCTCGTCACAGAGCTCAATCCACGCTGRGCTCTCCAAAGCCGATTTGCACCAGACCTGCCGCGTCTATTTTGACCAACTAGAGCTACAAAGGTAGCGCCACGAAGAGAGAGCACGAAGAAGAGCGAGCCCACCATGGTGCGGAGCTCAAGAACACAACAAAAACTAAATATATAGRACCTCAAAACACCATCCCCGAGTCTCTCTAGAGAGTCGACGTCAACTGGATTGGATTACACCAGCGCTACCGACATATGGGCACTTGGGGTCGTCATGCTCGGGTGCCTMAACATCYGGCCCGCCAAAAGATASTGGGTTCGAGCCCGGAGCGAATGGTGCAGAGAGCTTCTTCGTACCTTTCAAGCCACTTCCGATGCTCCAAAGGGCCCTATCAAAGCGTATCTGACTTATGTGATGGGTCGGGCACTGCTCAGGCAGAATCCAGTCGCCCGTCTAAGCGCGGGAGACACGCTCGCCCATTTTGCGGGCTTCTTTCAGAACATCCAATTTTTGGATGATGCGACTGACCGAGAATCCATAAGGAGTCCTGGCTGCATGGGAATGCCACCGAGATGGTCGGATGCACTAAGCACTTGTTGCGCACAAGAGATGCGTATCAAGAAATTCTTTCCGAACATCCTCCCCACGGATAAGAAAGAAGACCCAGAACGACCTCAGAAGGTGGTGGAAGCCGACGGCGTTAATCCACCGAAGAAACCCGAGTCCAACCGCCCCTAATCTCTAAAGAAGACCAAGTCTAAGAGCTTTCAACCACAGAAGAAGATCATACGTAAGCCTGCAGAAACACAGTCACGCAGCATCCATGTGGGCAAGGATTGTCAGACGAAAACCACGCCAAAACCTACTGCAAAGGCCGGAACATCGCGAAAGGCGCCTGTTGCTCCACAAAAGCCGGTGAAGTCGTCATCTGGTCCAAAGGTCTCCCATGCAGCCCAGCCAAAAATCAAGAGACCAACGCTATCATCAGGCCGAAAACATGGTCGGGAAGGGGACGATGCAGTGGAACCGGTGGGAGGAAGCATCTCCCAGAAGCAGAAGCGCGTTTAGGCTCTGTGGCAGAGGCATCGAATAATCGGAAGACTTGGGAGCAGGTACTTTTTCTGTGGGCAGATGGCGCTTTGTAACGTAAATCTTTCGACCCATTCCTCCCGAAATGTGAAATTCGTAGGCATCTGAAGGAGGACTCCAATGAATATATAGATATTAGAAGAAATGTACTTRGTTCAACATTGTCCTCTGCCTGCGTACCTGTTTATACAACAGGTCTGTGGAACGACCGCGGCTCTCAGAAAGATCCAGAATTTCGAAACAATCGATGCACATTATGATGTAGAGCATTGAGTCTCTGGATACACGACATCATGAGAAGCAGAATACCTGGGCATGATAGCCTCGCTGCTCTAGATTTTATCACCACACGTCTCCGATCCGTAGCTCTTGAGATCAAGTAGGGAGTTGCAAATGARACTATAGAGGGTCGATCAGAAAAGTCGTTGCCGACCCCCAAATTGTGAGTTCTACACTTCGCCACTCATCCCGCACCATGAACAAGGTTCAAAAAATCCAAAGGAATTCGGAGATCATCTTCAACATCCAAAGCGATATCCTTTAATTTTTAAAAGTAACTCAACGATTTGTGAGCTCAACAAGTGGCTGTATTTGTAGAGAAGACAAAGGCAGAACTTCGGGCCAAGAGGGGGTTCAGATCCCGCTTGTACCTAGTGTCCGCTCTATCTTATCTGATCTGCACTATGTTGCGTCATAACTTCATTCTAACAAATCATGGTACAACAGACTTTGATTTAATTAGTCATCCTCAAGGTTTTGTAATTAWTTTGATTCGAGAAGGATAGATGTGACATCCTGCATACAAACTAACGTAAGATACGGATGGCTTGACTCCTTGATACAKGACAGATGGATCCTGAAGATGCCTCTGAATGCCCGACATGAATTTTCTATGTACGCGCTTCACACTTCTATCTGCCCATCTTTTACCCTGGATCGAGACGCTCACATCCGCTTCTTTTTTCGAGAGTCACTACCGGTGACAACAGAGTCAGGATCATCCGGCTGCCGATCCCGCTTTTCTCCTGAAGGCTGTTTCACCGCTCGTTTCAGCTTCCGAGAGTCACTACCGGCGGCGACAGAGCCAGGGTGGTCCGGCTTCCGATGTCGCTTCTCTCCTGAAGACGGTTTCGTCCTTCGTTTCACCACGACGGATCCTGAGAATTGTTGACCATGCTCGTCGACATACGGAGGCGGCTGAGGTCTCAGCTTCTGCTTCTGCCTTGCTATCTTTGCAGCCTTTGCGCGCTTGACCTCCACGTTCCTTACCCCGTTCCGGGCATCTTCTCGCTCACGGCTCTGCCACTGACAATGCCGCTTTGCTAGGTCAGACAATTCTCCAAGCGTGGGATGGGAATCGTCTTCAGAAGGAGCGTCGGATGTGGCTCCGTTGTCCCCTACAGCCTCCATCCGCTCAATGATGTGGAAGAACGGCTGGAACATCTCAAGAAGTCTTTGTGCCCGCTGCCGCCGGAATACTCCTCCTTG
>MSTJ01000207.1:0-26237 GCA_001956345.1 Ramalina peruviana | reverse complement strand
AGAAATTAATTCGTGGGTATTTTCTCTGGGTGGACACAGCATGATGTCCAGTCCGAAGAAAGCGTCCATCAGTAGCCACTTTCCCTTTGAGCCGGTCGTTCGGAGCTTCCGGAACCGTCTCGATCGAAGCCCCTACTGTACTTCTTCGCGCCACCACCATAGCGATCCGAAGTACTGGAATCAAACCGTCCGGAAGACCGTGAGGAGCCGAAACCGCCGGAGGATCGATGTCCGCCTCCATCACGGGACGATGACCCTCGAAAGCTGCCCTGGCCACTGCGGGATCCATAGCCGCCGCCCCCACCACGGCCGCCACCGCCGTACCCACCTGCGGATCGATCTCGACCGAAACCAGGCTKCACATCCATAGSGTTGTCCCTATCGCTGCCGATATTCAGACCGGGTATGCCGCGAAGACCCAGCTTGACGACTGTGCCCATGGAAAGCCCTGGTGGTTCGTCCATGCCCCATGCATATCGCGTGAGATCGTTCATGCTCTTGATCAGACCTGCTTTATCCTGCAATTTCTGATGCGTGCCCAGCAGGGCCCGATACACATCGGCCTTCATGTGCGCCGGKACCGCAGCCGTGCGCTCGCCAACAGCGCGGAGGATACCGGCCACCTGCTCCGGCAATTGCGCTTCTTCCTTCATGTTGACGGTGGCCGTCYGGAGTGAGTGGTCCTCTTCGAGGGGRAATTGGCTCAGCTTGTATCTGAAATCTCGAGATTCGATGCGGGGCAGCAGAAGCCAGGCTTCGCCRTTCTTGTCGCCACGGGCAGTCCTGCCGATTCGGTGGACGTATTGGTCGTCGTTCGTGGGGACYCCAACTTGTATCACATGAGTGACGTTGGGGAAATCCATGCCTCGGGCAGTGACATCAGACGACAGCATKATAGCAGAYTGCGCACGTCTGAAACCGTCAGCTGCTCGGGTGCGGCGATCTTGGGAGAGCTTTGCATGTATTTCGACAATGTRGGTTGATCGGGGAAAACTGTAGTCAGAAGGCGGCACGTCTCTGGAGGGTTTGAGCTGCTGCAGGATTGCGGARGCGAGGGCCACCTCCGTGGTGGAATTGAAATAGACGATAGCTTTGAATGGCTTGTCCGTATCTTGCTTCTTCAGYTCYTGCARGCAYAGTTCGACGAGGGCGGGCAKTTGATTTTCAAGACCGTTGCASGTCACGAATCGTTGGGGYACTCTCTCATGAGTGGCCTGCTCCCCTTCCTGTACCGTCTGYACGAATTTAAAGTCGGGTTTCGCAGTTGCGCGGACAATTTGCAGGACTTCCCTGGGAACGGTCGCTGARAATAGAAGAGTCTGACGATCCACATCTTGCCGGCGGGGAAGTAATTGCTGTATCTCCCGTATYTCGGGGGCAAACCCTTGATCCARCAGCCGGTCTGCTTCATCGAGCACGAGAGCCTTTAAATTCGGCGCTCGTACGTCACTATACGGGTCTGAGAGCAAATCCTTTAGTCTTCCGGGGGTCCCAACAAGAATATGACATCCGTGCCGTCTCATTCGCATGAGGCCTTCTCGTTTGGAGGTACCGCCGACKGCTGTCATGACTTTGACCCCAGTCCCCCTCGTGACTTTCCCTGTCTCGACAGCGATYTGCTCAGCTAGTTCCCGGGTTGGAGAGATGATGATGGCTCTGATATCGGTGGAAGATGCTGATTTACCCCCTATCCTCGGATCTAGGAGGTTGGGATCGTTGTTGATGATGTTTTGTAGGACAGGAATCAGGAACGCAAGGGTTTTTCCTGTGCCTGTACGTGCTTGGGCCAGACTTGAATAGCATTAACAACAGTTTTGTGTGCAGACATTGGAGGTCACGCTGGAACGTACATATCTCTTCCCTTGAGCAATTCCTCTATAGTCATGCTCTGAACTTGGGTCATTGTTTTAATTCCCATGTCCCTGACGATAGTATCAACCACCGGTTGAGATACCAGGCCCCTCTCAGCGAGCTCTGAGAACAGTGTGATGGGCCCATCCTTTTTTTGACCTCTGCCTTTGATTTCCCCTGGAGGCTCAGGAGCTTGCACTTGTTCTTGTATCTCTTCTTCTGCGGCTTCTGAATAAGATAAGGGAGCTGCTGCAGCCTGCTGGTTCCATTGTGAGACTGTGCTGAACCGTAAACTCGAGGTAGGATTGCGCGATGGTGATATCAGGAGTCGAGGAAGGGGATGCGGGCGTGATTTTGGATATATCGAGATCGGTCGAGTAGAAAAGCAGCGATTGAGCTTGACTGAGGCAAAACCTCTTTTGGCCGAGAACATTGATGCTCGGCGCGACTATGCCTGAAGGTGGCAGCAGCTAGGAGGCAGAGACTGAAACTAAGGGATGGCTGTAAAGTCGAACGTATAACGTTCGTGCTTGAGTACGGAAAAGACCATGATATTGACTCGAATCTTTCTTTTTTTTTTATTCTAAGGTTCTAACCACATTCGTACAATCTTGAGCACGTGATATATAGCCCCTTAAAATCTTACATACATATACAGTATCACAAAATCAGCCATATCTTGTATCTCCTTCCCATGCATTGCTCGATCTGTTGTCGATGGGGCTGAGAAGGACTCGGATAACGATGATGTGCATCAGACTCGTTCCCGACTACAGCGGGAAGCAACCAAGGTACCTTCGTTGTCAACCTGTCGTTTTGCTGCGACGACATTTGCGCTTGCTGCTTCTGATTTTCATGCTTCAATTGTCTTTCTCGAAAGGCAGATCATGCAAGTTCTCGCTGCTATTTTTGCTGCAATGTTCTATGGCGGTGGCAAATGTGATCCGTGACTTCGCTGGGGATGGCTCGGCGTAACTTGATTTAACCCCGCAGATGGAGACGATAAATTTATCATTTAATCCGCCTGCCATCCATCGGCATACATCAATGCGCCTGTGCAATTTCTTCCTTTGAAACATACACATCTCTTTGTCGGAAACATTTTCTCAGCTCAAATCTTCTCTCCCCAGGCACAGGTACTGCTGACTACGAAAATGGCGCCACCATCAGCTACGTACACTGAGACCAATGGAGATCATGTTCCATCATCGGAGGCACCTTTAGAGCCAGGATTGTCTTCGAAGGGAGCTCAACATCATAAGAATGAATATCCCAGTCCTCCCAAATTCGASGACAAATACGAAGAGAGAGAATATCTYAAAGGAAGATTGGCTGCRGCYTTTCGCATCTTTGGCAAGCATGGCTTCGACGAGGGTGTGGCAGGGCATATCACATTGCGAGACCCTGTTGATCCTACAACGTTCTGGGTGAATCCTTTYGGGGTCGCTTTTTCCCTCATGAAAAGGAGCGACCTCATACAGGTCGAYCATGATGGRAAAATTGTTGGAGGGGGCCCCATTAAGCTACTGAACACGGCCGCTTTCATGATACATGGAGCCATCCATCAAGCGAGACCCGACGTCGTCTGCGCGGCTCACAGTCATTCCATCTATGGTCGGTCATTCTGCACTCTAGGCAGGCCCATTGATACCATTACTCAAGACGCCTGCGCTTTCCACAACGTAAGCCTGTCCAGATGACAGACCCAAGACGTCATATCGACTACTGACGGCGGACATAGGATATTGCCTACTACGCATCGTTTAACGGCATTGTCCTGGCTGACGAGGAGGGYAAGGAGATCGCGAAAGCTCTSGGCAACAAGAAAGCTGCAATGCTTCAGAATCATGGACTCGTGACAGTGGGGGAAACTATCGAAGCGGCAGTATTCTGGTTTCAGAGCCTGGAGAAGTGCTGTCACGCCCAACTCATGGCAGACGCGGCCGCCAATGCTCGCGGACACGAGACCGTCAAAATCACCGAGGAGGACGCTGTGTTTACGAAGAAGGCAGTTGGAAGCCCATTTGCGGGATGGTTCAGCGCAAAGCCAGCGTTTGATGTCATCGCCAAAGAGACAGGAGAGGATTACCTTGACTGAAGAAGGAGCTGCCCCTCGTGCTCTCSTATATTTAGATTTTACGCATGCTTCGGTGGTGTAAGAKCCTTCACAAATATAGGCGGCGTTAGCCGGCGTTAAACCCTACAGCATAAAATGACGAATTGGTTTGACCTTCTTCCATACAACAGTAAWGAGCTCTGACAAGCACGTTCATTTTTCGATACCGATTTGCTCTCGGTGCTAYCATCCTTCGTTCTCCACTTTGATCYTCCATCATGGGGAAGCGTGGTGGTAAAAGAGTCAGTAAGTTCCACATTCTAMATTCGCAACAATTGAAAGCTAACGAGGTCGATKYGTGCAGGGCGGCCGCGGTGCAAGACAAGGGCAAACAGTTTGGCGCCAGCGAAGCTCCACTCATGAAGAYATCGAGAGAAGCAATGCTCGTTAYGAGAATTACTATAATGGCCTACACCTTGTTGATGAAGCAGAACGGGATGAGTTTTGGAGCACCTTCCGTCGAGATCTTCCCAACAGCTTTCGCTTCACTGGCTCCAAGGGGCAAGCCTTGCCAGTGCAGCAGCTGCTCAAAGATCGCTACATCCCGGAAATTGAATCCATAGATAACGAAGGCGAAAAATACAACCCACCGACGCCCATCTCGTGGTTCCCAAATCAACTGGCCTGGCAAATGACAACCTCAAAAAGTATTGTTCGCAGATTTGCTCCCTTTAAAGCCTTTCAGAAATTCATCGTGAGCGAAACGGAGGTGGGCAACATCAGTAGACAAGAGATAGTCAGCATGATCCCTCCCCTGTTGATGGACCTGAAGCCGGGAATGTCAGTCCTTGATCTGTGCGCTGCCCCAGGGAGCAAGTCGGCGCAGCTAGTTGAATTACTCCACCATGGCGAGGAGGCTCGATTGCGGCAAGCTGCACAGAAGGCCAAACGAGCCGCGAAGCGTAGCGTCAGTCCTGAAGGAAAGGCGCTGGAGGAAGAAATGGGAGACGAGAGTGCGAACGGCGACTGGTCTGACGCTGGAAGGGCTACCGGCTTGTTGATCGCGAATGACGTGGATTACAAGCGCTCACATATGTTAACCCACCAACTGAAACGATTGAACTCGCCCAACTTGATCATCACCAATCACGACGCCACCTTCTACCCTTCAATCAAGTTACCCAGCCACGGCTCCGTCAAAAACAGATATCTCAAGTTTGACCGCGTTCTGGCCGATGTCCCCTGCTCCGGGGACGGGACTTCAAGGAAGAATGTGAATGTTTGGAAGGACTGGACTCCAATGAACGCCATCGGCTTATTCAGTACTCAACTCAAGATACTTGTACGGGCTTTGCARATGCTAAARGCAGGAGGTCGGGTCGTTTATTCGACCTGTAGYATGAATCCGATAGAAAACGAGGCTGTCATTGCAGCAGCTGTCGAAAGATGTGGTGGCCTCTCCAAAGTCGATGTGGTCGACTGCAGCGCCGCCTTACCAGGATTGAAGAGAGCGCCAGGTCTCATGGACTGGACCGTCATGGATAAAGCCGGCCGAATATGGAACAGTTGGCAMGACGTTCAGGAACATGGAGACGGCGACTCTGGCAAAGTCACGCAGAGCATGTTTGCTCCCACGCATGGCAGCGTGCCTCTGGATAGGTGCATGAGGATTTATCCACATCTGCAGGACACCGGTGCATTCTTCATTGCAGTCATTGAAAAGAGAACCGAGTTCAAGGTGAAAGCAGAATCCTCGGCTACACAAGCTGCTGCACCAAAACCCTCAATYATGGACGTAGTCAAAGAAGTCGAGAGCCAGCCGATTGCTAATGGCCATGGCGAAGAGCCGAAGAMAGATGTCTTGAACGCCTTCGCACCATCGTCGCTTGCAGCTCTTGGACAAGACGGCTCAGCTGCCGCACGTCAAAACAAGGAGSTTGCTCCAAGTGGCTCCGTGGATAGCAAGAAGCGAAGTCTTGACAGCSAGGCGGAYGCGGCAATGTCGACAAAGCGGCCCAARTTTCGCGAAGAGGTSGCCGACCCGGCCCCGCAAGGTGCTGAGGATCGTCAAGTCCACTGGCCGCCACCTCCAGGGGCAACGCTCGACGTCTCCAGACCAGAGACTATARACCAGGSACCTCCATCACCCCAAGCATCGGCTGAAGCATCGGCTGAGCCCGCTGTCGTCAAGAGTGRGCAGCGGCAAGGCCAGCCCTCCTCGAAGCAAAAACAAAAGCCAGCCTACGAAGAACCCTTCATTTACCTCGACCCGGACCAAGAAGACCTTCTCGCCATCCGCAAATTCTACGAGCTCTCCCCRGACTTCCCCCGCGACCGCTTCATGGTCCGCAACGCCCTCGGCAAGGCCGCCAAGACCATCTACTACACCTCCGCCACAGCCAAGGACATCCTCCAAGCGAACGAAGGGTCRGGCATCAAGTTCGTCCACTGCGGCATCAAGATGTTYGTGAAACAGGACGTCCAGGACCGGGGCGCCTGCAAGTGGCGCATCCAATCCGAGGGCCTCCCCCTGATCGAATCCAGCGTCGGCGAGTCCCGCTGCGTGCGCCTCTACCGGCGGTCCACCCTCCGGGCCCTCCTCATCGAGATGTTCCCGAAAGTCGAAGAGGGCGCCTGGCGCGAGCTGGGCGAGATCGGGACCCAGGTCCGCGACATCGGGATGGGCTGCTGCGTGCTCCGGATCGAGAAGTGGGATCCTTCCACCTGCGGCGATATCCCYGAGTCCGAAGGGTTCGCGGATCGGATGGTCCTGCCGCTGTGGCGGTCKTTCCATTCGTTGAATCTGATGCTGCCCAAGGAGGATCGGAGGGCGATGTTGCTGAGGTTGTTCAACGAGGATACTCCGTTGCAGGATCATTCCAAGGATCGGTTCAAGAAGGGGGAAAGGACCGCGGATGAGGCGGATGTGGAGATGGCGGACGCTGGGGCCGATGAAGGCGGAGGACCCGTCGAGGTTAAGGAGGAAGAGGTGAAGGAGGAAGAAGCTCATGCAGCCAATTCACCGGCTGCAAATCAAGCTGATACCGTCAGTGAAGAAGTAGCAGAAGAAGCAAGCTAGACGGTTGATGCGGAAAAGTCGCCCTTCTGGAACCGTTGCGTATTGGAGGCGCGATCTGAATAGCCATCACACCACTTCAATTGCAATCTATGGGGCCAGTCTCAACCTCTTGGACGACTGTCTGTACAATGATAAGCAATTCATTCAGACATGCAGTTCCCCAGATTCCATTTTGGCATCAAAATCTCCAGCGTGACATTCGTGAGCCCGTCTGATCCATAGATCCTCATTCCATTCGTGGTATGCCATCTCTTCATATCGACATGACGGAACCCCTGCTCATCCCCAACCACTCCCTCCATCATGACCCGGCTCCCCTCCCGTGGTCCCAAAATGCAAGCCCTCCATCCCCTGCGGCGCGAACCCCATCGCCCCTTCCCCACCCTGCGGTCCCCCGAAGAAGAACCCTCCGAACAGATCCGGCATATTCGAGCCATCATCAAAATCGTGCTGCCCACCCTCGAAGCCCAAGTTCGCGTACGCATTGTTGGTCCCGCCGGGATCGCCGTAGTCGCCCTGCAGCAGGAAGTCGAAGTCGGGATTCTGCATGAGATCCATGTTGGGATCTGCGTTGGTAGCGAAATCGTAGCCTGTGCTCGCGTTGGTGGAGGAGGTCGTGTTGGTGGAGCCGATGGAGGTGGATAGATCCGAGAGAGCGGGCCGATGACTGGGGGCATTGTGGTTCGGGGTGAAGAGACGCGGATCGTATTTGGTTGGCAATGAGGCGGTGGTACTGGCTGGCGCGGGCATGGAACCTGCGGTCGATGTAGAGCCTGGGTAGGCCATTGTCGTTGGAGGCTGAGCGGTAGGGAAGGYCCAGCCCCTGCCGGCGCCAAAAGTGGGACCAGTTGGCGGGGTGTGGTTCTCGGCAAAGAGGTCCTTCAGATTGTAGTCGAATGCGGGTGGTGGCCGAGCTCTCGAATAGACTTGCGGCTGCGGTGGGAATTGAGGGCCCTGAGGYGTCATGGGAGACTCGTCTTTGATCTCTTTGCTGAACTTGACTTGGGAGCCGAATCCTGTCGTTGTCTGACACATTGCTACGGTTGCCTTGCTCATCCGCTCGAAAGCATCCCGACAAGCCTCAGCTGGCGGGCACTTATCGATGAGATCGGTGAGAACGGTGGTACCGGCCAGGACTGTATAGTTAACATCTTGCATCGTCTTCGGGACAGTAAGCTCTCTGGACATAATGTTGTTCGGATAGACACTTACGAGGCGACTACGGACTGTGTCCGAATGCCAGACTGAGTACAAGAACGCGATGCCTTTGATTGGTTAGCATTCCGGCACGATCGACAGATCGTGGGGACTTACCAGCCATGAACAAATGCACGGTTGCTAGATAAGTATAGTTCACGACATGGGCTCTGTGGAGTTGTCGGTACAGCTTGAGTACCCTTTGCCCTGCTTCAGCTACTTTCAAAAAGATCTCRTCCTCCTCCTCRAATTCCTCGGTGATCGGTGACATGGGGCTTTCGACATCATTGAGGGGGCCTCGYTCCCTRGCGAAGGTTGGGGGCACACTCAGGCTCTGCCGGTATAGCATAATGACSGCTTGCCAGTAGTTCAGTTCCAAGAAGCGAATGTTGAARAGGACTGTCGTGTCTTGCTGGAGGGGAGCGCTCTCCTTCCACTCCCAAAGCCGACGATCGATGTCTTTCCGCCACGAATAGAAGGAACCCCCGAAAGGCTGGAGGAAGGAAGAGGATAGCTTGGTATGCATGAATTGATTGCTTCGCTCCCTATCTTTTTCGTGCACGCGTTTCGCTTGACGGTATTGAAGTACCTGCAGGATTTCGGATTGAAGCAAGCGTAAGCGGAAGTAATGATGAGAAACTCTTTTGTAGCTTGGGCCGTTGAAGTTGTGAGCCGGAACCAGGAAGCCTTCCGGTGTGATATCCTTGTCGTCTAAAACGCTCGGCCAGTCTGTCGTGATGACTTGATCCGTGACGCCGAACGGCCGTCCCACGCAGGTGCTGACCAGCCGATCGTATGAGTAGACGCACCACCACAGTCGGCGCCTGAGATCGCGGACCCATTCCCTTCGACCCTTCTCCTTGGAGTCAATACCTTTGGCATTGGGATCGAAATCGTTGACCCCAGGCACCTGGGGTTGACCGGGGGCCTCGTCAAGAACCGCCCCATCCTCATAATGCAGGCCCAGATCCACCCCGAGTCTTACGGCTACACCTGTGATGTACCATAAGCCAGGTGCYACCGGCCGGAGGAGGGCAAAACTGGCAAGCAACAGGACGGCCTGCAATTGTTCCAAGCCGCCTCCAAATCCCTCTGGACGGTCGATGGCGGGCATGGAMCCGAGAAAGGATTCCAAGTGAACCATGGCCGATGCATGATACTCTTCGGGCTGTCTCTGAAGACTCGACAACTTCTGCTTCTTGAAGCTCGGACTCAATGGCTCTTGTTTCGGTGGGGGGCTCTTTGCCTGATCRGGCGAATTCTTTGCACTGCTCGAGTCCTCAAGAATGGTGCCCGCTCCAATGGCAAAGACAATGTTCAGCATGTAGAGCTCTCGAGGTGACCGCTGCTTGTCTTTGGACTGGTAAGCTCGATTGAAGAGGCTGAAGAAGTCRCCCCGATGAAGGATGGGKATTTGCGGGTTGGCATGCTCAAARTACAGGTTCACCAGCTTCAAACCAAGCTCCTTGTCCGGAAAGGGGGCAGGTTTGATACTGGGCTTGCTCTGCAGTCCAAAGAAGGAATCCCTCATGCTTGTTCCAGCGTTGACTGCGGCCGCAGCTCCTATCGAGCTCCGACTATTACGCCCACTCCTATCKGGGACGGCACTCTTGATAGCTGCAGCAACTACTCGAGCGAATGAAATGCCGGATGTCGAACCCAGGTAGCGGGGATCGGATGCTCCTTCGACCGAGACCATGCCGATGTTGGAGACCAGCTTGTTGATCTTGTCATTTTCCTCGTTTCGAGCGTCCCGCTCGCTYCCCGAGTCACTTCTTTCGAGGGTGTGGCTCCTGTCCCTCCCAGAGRCATGGTCACGATCTGAATTGGGGCTCAGACCTGCAGTRGCCGAGGATTGGTCGTTGATCCGCTTTGTCCCAAGATCGAAGTCGGTGCATGGCTCGAAGCTGATTCCGTGATCATTCAAGAGACCTTCGAGATAGCTTTGGCGGCTCTCGAGGTAGTAGACGTAGGTCCTCGGAATCTCGCGTTTGGTAATCGGATCGAAACCAACACACTTGATGCCCGCCTTTTCGCAGGCGGAGCAAGCCGGTAGATTCTGATCGCAGCGGTTCTTGCGGATCCGGCAGCGATTACAGGCGGAGACATTGCGGAAGGAGGAGGCTGATGCGCTGCTTGAGACAGCTGAGCTATGTGAGTTCGAGTTCGTGTTCGATCTGGCTGTCGATGAGTGAGGCGCCGAAGTATATGATGGCGCCCCCGAGGAGGAATACAGGGATGGATATGGGTCGGCGGTTGGGCGGGGACGCTTATGGCCCGCGGACGTCATGATTCCTAAGTGACACAGCAGCTCCCTCCGCACCAGCAAGTCGTGCGCCGAGACTTGAACACTCCGCTACTATGACATGGAGATTCTAGAAGGACTTGATGGGAAAGCCRAATGGTGAAGGACATGTCGTTGCAAGCTGATGGCCCAAAATGTGAAGATCAGCATCATCCTAGTGTGAAACTCCAGGGTCCCTTGGGTCCCATTTGGATCTATGCAGCAAGTCAATGGTGCGAAAAGGCAGGTAGGCGCCTGTCCGCAGAGACTGCTGGCCCCCGTGCTGGCCCCCGTGCTGGGAGCTGTCATACATGATGGTGAGATTGCTATTGGGTCACTACCGAAGAGAACGGAACAAAAAGTAGGCGCGGCTCGATGACAGAGGCCTGATAAGGCTTATCTATGCAAAGGGATGCCCGCTGCTTCCACGCCATTGGTGCCGAGGGTGGGGCGGCATTGTCTCCCTCAATGAGGTGCCTTGGGTAATGGGAATTGGGATGCATGCTGCATACTGGTGTGTGGCTAGGTTCGGTCACTCTAGGCTAGCCTTTCCTACACACACACACACACACACACACACACACACACACACACACACACACACACACAAAGAACAGACGAAGAATTTTCTACAAGTGGGGATCCAATGATGACATGACGAACAGCGCAGTACGGAGTAAGTGTTCTAGACGATGTGCAGCCGGGGCCTTTCCGCTTCATGCTTGTTGTCGTGCTGGCGCTTGCGCTTCACTTCAATCACGTCGAATAATCAAATGCCTCGTGAATGCATGAAGATGGCAAAAAGTCTTCTGCTTGTACCGTTCAAATTCCGCGCTGAAGGTTATTCATCTATGTAGAGATAGACGAGACTATATCGAGATACTCGGGAGTGAAAGACAAATTTGGCTGAGGAAATGCCACCCTCCTGAGATTCCACCCATGGCATGTTCCTGCATGCTTTGTTGGAGATCTCCATAATGCTCCATGAAAATGCAGGAGGAGCGCGCTTTAAATCAAGAGATACGCCTGAGTGCCTTGCGGCTGTCCGTCTGATGCAGAGCGCTTCGTAATCGTCATTAAAGCAAGGAAGAAAACGTAATGTGGCATCCAGGGGAGCCGGGAAAGCGGTGTTCGTGCCGGACGGATCATCATCGCTCAGACATTTGAGTCCAGCARACACTCGAGTCCGAYTTGTGCAATGTGTATTCCTGGAGCTGCAAGCCGTCCTCGTCCACAGCCGAGATTGCAGCTTCGATGGCTGCAGCGTCGAGAAGAGCTTCACGTGAACCTGCATCAGCRTTTGTCGGCTCGGTGTCTTCGTCACAACTACTGGGCTCCTCCAGCCAAAAGCTTTCRATAGCACCGATCGCACAGATCAGGCCATTCATCCACCAAGCTAGTCCTGTCGACCCAAGAGTCAAGCCCCAGGAGTGCAGCAATCCGGTCAGGGTAGGCCCACAAGCTCGAGCTAAGCTAGCCATCGAAGCTGACACCCCATTGATCGTACCAAGCACAAGGACGGATGGTGCCGCGTTTGTCAGAAGGATCGCCGTCGAGGGAAAGGCCAGGCATTGAAAAGTAATCTTCGTCAAYAGCGCCAGGTACACTGCCGGTCCTCGAAGTCGTTCCGGAAGTAGCACCATGTAAGGAACGAGGAAGTAAAGCAAGGGCCACACAGTGACGACGAGGCGAAATGTTCGGAGCGTCCCAAAGCGCCGCGCGGCGAACGGGAAGACGAAGAGCTGCGCGACCATGGAATATATCCCTTGGACAGACAGCATGAAACCGATTTCTTTCGTCGAGTAGCCGAAGCCTCCACTGAAGTGGAAAGGCAGCGAAGGTTCAGTATGAGCATTAGGTTCACTGAGGAAGACCGGCATCAGTTGATCAAAGGAGATCGAGTGACTACAATTCGGTTAACATCGTGCTCACTCGCCGGTTGAAATGACCTACTATGCCAGGATGCCAAAAGCACCGATGATCATGATCACTTGCGGTGTAAAAGCATGCTGGGCTCCCCTGCCTTTGCGCGGCAATATGGGGACACCCCCTGTCTGTCGTGCATTGGGCGATTGGGTGCGACTGGATGATTGACGCGGGGTACCGTCTGTGCTGCGATAGCCAGGTAATTCAACCTCAATCTCAGGGCTGTACTCCGGCAGCTCTTCGACCAAGGTGTTCGATTCGCTCGCCTGCGGATTGCTCGCGCCTATCTTTTCATACCCTTGCCCCAGTGGAGGGCAATTGGTGTGCTTCCCCCTTTTAAATCGGCCGAGGACCCATCTGCCCACCTCCAGTCCGAAATCCCGGCGTCTCTTTTTTTCTGCATGCGTTTCCTCAAGGAACAGAATGCCAATTGCAACCCCGCATACTAGGATTAAGGCGCAGACTAGATTCGGAAGCAGGAAGGGGAACTTCTCGAAGAGCGTGCCTGGTGGGAARAGTCTTGGGAAATTCTTGCACGGCTGGGCAAGGGTACCACCCAGSGCAGGTCCTAAAATCGATCTATTCAAGGCGTTAGCTCAATTCGGGTTTGATGGGTCGATCAGACAAAGCCTTCACATACCCAAGACACCATACAAATGGCATGATGGAAAAGGATCGAGCTWCTTATAGTGAGCGAGRGAGCTGCATTGAAGTGAGGTTTGCCATACGTTGATGTTCTTTGACAGTGACAAGCTCGGCCACAGTGGTCTGCAAGACTCCCATGTTCCTAGAGGTCTTGGGTCAACTTCGAGTTTGTTTGRGACGTCAGCTTGCCTACCCGTTCAAAAGCCCACCCAGAGCTCTCCCGAGCAACGCGATAGGCAGATTGGGCGCYAGACCGAAGACAATCATACTGATCGCAGTGCCAGCCAACCCAGCAATCAGCACTGGTTTCCGGCCAATTCGATCACTGATTCTACCCCACACGACCCCAGAGGTRAACTCTGCAAAKGCGAAGGCTGAGGTCACCAAGCCCACATAGAGTGCAATTTGATGGGTRTTTGTTGAAAGATTGAAGGAAAGGATCATATAGTAAACRTAAGGAAATATCGACATGAAGGCGATCGGCTCGCATATYCGACACAGAGCTATTAGGGGTGGRATCAGCTTGAGAWAATGCTRGGACTGTTCGAATAGCCCATGACGATCCCRTTTGGTCAAGCGGACGACTTACCCAGAATRAACATCTGCTGAGAGGGGAATGGAGGAGGGTCGCGCTTCCTTGGAGAAGTKCCATCTTGACTCGACGTGTCTTGCACCATTCTCAATACCGTCTTGGAGGGACAACGAAGGAAYGATMGAGAGAGGTCACCCAGATGACATTGGTTTTTGRAGAGTAGGAAGATGAAACAAAGAAGCTAAGAAAAAGTGAAGGGAGTGAGAAGCGTGGCAAGCAGGGATACTCCAAAGTCTATCTGGGCCGGCACATTGAATAAGCAAGCGTTGATATCGGCAGCCTGACCTTTTAAGGGTATCTGACGGTTGAGGTGTTGTACAGCAAGTCGGGGACGATGAGCTCATTGCATACAAACACTCCCGCATACCTATCAAAATCTTCCAACGTGCAGTGAGACGGATTTATAAACGTATCACAGCCCCACATGCAGTCAGCATGGATGTAGGCGTAGGCGAAGATAGTCAAAATAATCGGGCAGAATCCAACGAAGCTGAGCTGAAGGGCTCTCGCAAGTTTTAGTTGCCATCGCGGGAGACCGGCGGTGACGCTTCACACGTGGTAGAAAGATCTTGACATGGAGCATCGAATAGTAGTCTGGTACAGCCCCCTTTCCGGAAAATTGCATATTACCAGGCGAAATGCCTGCGGTAGGCARGCCAGAAGGCATTAGAGCCTAATCTGTTGGCTGGGAACGTTCCCTTGTTCCTCGTCTGGTTCTTCCTACGGCAAKTTGGGTGGCGATTTGTCCAATTCGACTGAATTTGGACCTTCGAACGGTGAAAAAGTAAGGAGGATGGGAAGATGAACCCAGCATGAGAAACTAGAAAGCGTATTATCAGGGAGACTAGCATCCCGGCACTTGAGAGGCTAAAAGATGCTGGTCATTCCCCACTAATCCCCAGGCTAAGATAGCGCCCTAGCTACCACTGGAACCGAACAATTGGGTCCTCTGACCATCGTTTYCAGGGGGGATGTCATCCCGGGAACTCCATCCCAGGTTTTCTAATTTGGCTCGGGGAAGGCGGAAGAACTTCAGATCCTGGATGGGCTTGTCCGCTTCGGGCTCAGGGTTGGCCTGTCAGGCAAAAGCCAGAGAATAGGGGCTCACTTCGTCACATGGCGCGAATATTGGGACGAAGAAAGATAGGTTRGAGGGGCAATTGCGATTATCGCAAGTCAGTATACTTAACGCCCAACGATAAATGAAAAGGTGCTGACCGCGAAAGTAGGCGCATTTGCGCTTTGACAACTGACCGCCTGCGATATCGTACCTGCTTTCAACCCCTCCCTTCGAGTGGTGACATAGACGTGACCTCTCTTACCATTGGGCGACGGATGACTGGTCAAAGAGCGGTGAGCGAATGACAACGAGCCAGGTGCAAGGCAGATCATGTCACGTTTCCTGGCACGTCCAGATCCATGTTGGAACGACTGATTAGACTTTTCAACTGGGATCGCCGCCGTCCATCTCCAGGAGAATTTTGACGGGACCGAATCCGAGGCAAGCTTGAGCAAGACTCATTCGTCCTTTGGAACGGGCGTCTACGCTGGCTATCCGCGAGCCGAGCGAAATTGACGGTCATGTGAACACTTCAAAAGGAAGGTTTTTCGTAACGACAATTGCTTGTGTCACGAACGCTTGCTCGTGAATTGTCAAAAGGAAAAGTCCCGCTTGCTTCGGGATCGCGATGGCCAGCAGGGTGACAAACTGCAATTCTTTTGACATCAGCCGCCACCGGACGAGAAGCTTTACCTGTCACCTTGGTTGCTCACCGCAATTTGTCTCAGCCGTTGATGGTTTCCGAAGGAAGGTGGCGTACGAGGCAGGCTGCTGAATTGCTGAAGTGAATCTGCGCTGTTTCACATTGGCGATTATCGCGAAGTGCGATTAGAGACCYAGAGCACCTACCAAGTACCACCCATCGCAACCYTATGGTGTCAAACGTGCATTAGAATCGTGCATGGTTTGATGCAAGATGCCACGCGGCGATAACAGGGATCCAGGCYTAAGGCGGGCTTCCGGTAATTATCTGTGGTGTTGCCGGTGGTGGTGGTGGCTTGTTGCACACAACAAACGACCTGCACGCCACCATTGCCGACCGAACTAGAAACCGTTGCTCCGGTGGCTCATTACAACCCTCTGCAGATCTCTCGCTGTCGGACACCTAGTAATGAACAAACCTGAAACGGTAAGACATCGAAGTCAATCTCAGTACTTATGGGATACTAAGGCTCGCTTACGATCTTACGGGTCAAGAAAACATACTCCGGAGGCGAGCACGTATAATCATCCCGGGTATGTTGGACCTTCGCTTATTAAACGAGACCTCGTAATGAGATACAATCTTTGATGATCAACAACGGCGTGTCTTATGAGAACGCTAGCACGGTACTAAGTACTGACAGACAGATGAGGTCTGCAAATCCTTCTGTCTCGCTTAGCAGCATGCACTTTATGCTTGTATCAAACCCTGATTATATGAATCGTTGGCTCAACGGTATCCCACTCATGGCTCTGACGTGCCTTACACATTTGCGAAACGGTGCTGCTTGAGCTGTCCTGCTATGCAACAGGTCTGAGAAGCTCTGGCACTCAGAAGACCACCTCGCTAAAAGCGCTGCCGTCACCATGCAGGTGGGTTTGCATTGAACGATTAGTCTTATCATTCACCTCACCACAAGCAGCCTTCCACAGCTGCTTTTGACCAGAGAGCATGGGTCACGTTTCCTGCACACTCTTTGCTTCACTGCTTTAATAACGCACGAAAGACCTATTGAGTCTCAGAACGGTTGGAATCGTGTTGTCGCAGCTTGCATATGTAAAGTCTGTGCAATATCTAACCTCACCAGGTCATCAACAACCTGCCTTTTGACCGGCTTTGCCTAGCCCAACGAAGGCTTATTCAGCAATGGCCTTGCACTCTGAGGGTCTGGATCTTCTTCTCACTTCATTCGCTTTCATAAGAGGACCTTTGCCGTTTCAAAGATGGGYAATCTTTGGTGACTGGGAGCGGCAGGTGAAGAGCAAAAATCTGTGCGATCTATTCACAACGCAGGGCAAACAAGCGAATGGCAAGCTGGTCTCGGTAGTCTGTCATGAGGTTTCGATCATCTTTTTGCCCTGCCTCAAGCTTCCTCTGCCGAGGTATAGACTTTTCATTGCCCGTCGATGTGCGTGTAATAGCTGAGCCAAARTAGGTCAGGTTCCAGTGACACCCCACAGATGTCAGTAGCGATCTCCGTATGAGCGACTGCACTGAGCTTCTTTCATCAAGCCTGATATTGAGGCGTAAGGGAGAATCTCGTTGTCCGAGTTCTAGCTGCTGTTGCGTTCATSTCTGGTTCGTGTGATACAGCCTCATCAGTCCGCTCAAAGCCAAGTGTCCAAGGGAGGGCCCACGCGAATCTATTAGAGGGATCAATCACGTCATCAACCAAGAGGGAGCTATAGCAGACATCCAAGCTGATAGCGAGTGACTATCACTCGCTGATGGCATCCTTGTCGTGCATACCTGATTGCTACCCAGCATATCCAGTGCGTACCCACGACTTTTTTCGACACGATGCAGGGCTCTACTAAATCTGTGAACATTGCTACTTCATGTCSGAGGCGTCCGAGCTAGCCACCARGCTTTATCAACGAATTCTTTCCGAGCACTGCCTGTCCTTGTATCCGCTTCATTCACGATGTAAGAAGTATTGTGCGCTCACTGGACGCGAGTACCATCAWTCCAAACAGTGTCAATCCATGATTGGGCCGATCAAAAGAGTGTTGGTCCAGCTGGGCCCTRACTGAGTGACGAAGTGCTCGCGTCACTTGAGTTTCTGGGCTTTGGAAACGAGTGGCTCAGTCTTGACTACCCCCGAGTCAGCAMTTTTCGCGTTTGACAAAAGGCAACATCTGTTATACCATGGTTTCAGACAGACTCATACTCTTCGAACTCGTTCGAGTCGATKATATCACGTCCTGCAACATCTTGGACCCGCGCGACGCACCAAAGAACTTCMCACACGAGGTTTCACGAGTTTCACGTTGATAGAGATAGTCTTCCAACAAGGTTCAGTATTGTTGTGAGGGCGAGCTTCACGATTATCGCCATTGCATCCCTGGTAGCCGCAGAATCTACGTGTTCTCTTCCAGGTTAGGCTGCCAATCAATCAGCATCAGAACATTGAAATTTTTGTCCATGGTATGAGTCGCAGGTGTGGTTTTAGTGCTGCGRAATTCCTATCTCGATGCCCGGAGCTGGTTCGCCAATAGGAAGGGTAAATGGCTCGATAGCTGGCATCAAAGAAATCCTCGGCTATCTCAACACTGCTCTTTCGTACCCGCTMCAGCCTCTTTCCCTTCATGCATGCCAAGGAAGGAMAACTTGCCTCTCTGCTTTTCGAACCGACAGGGCAAATGGACTGCCTTGGTGCGTTTTAAGGAAGGGAGCTACTTAGGCAATCAAGGGATGTCCGTCGTGAAAAACACATGCAGGCCTGTACATGATTCGAGCGCCGTAAATTATCGTGGAAGAGCAAGGATCAAAAGTCAAACCTCCTTAAGAACAATTACAAACAGAGCAGTGACAAGGGTGATGAACAATACCCARTACGCGGTCAGGAGTAGACTTCCGGTCTCTGTCTTGCCAAGGATGAGCTGCCTCTGAAGTCTGAAGTAGCGGAGGCAGCCGAGCAAGGAGGTCGAGATGGCTGAGAAGGACAAGACGGCTCCCAACGCCTTGCCTGTGGTGGGACTGACGCCTTTCAGGATGAAAAGCTGAGCAACGACGACGCCAGCGGAGACAAGAGCTATGGAAGTCCTCATCCATGAAAGAAACGTCCTTTCCAAGGCAAGATAGTCTCTTGGATCTCCCCCTGTTGGACCCTGAGACGTGTGAATCACCACGGGACTGATGTTCTGGCTCCACCAACGAGCCAAGTCTGGAAAGCAACTGTTCCGCCCCTTATCGTCATGTAACGCAAGCATTGTAGCCGGAGCAGGAGGGTGGACTGTCCCAAGATCGGGCCAGTGTGGCGCTGAACTTCTTGARTCCTCGTTTGCGGGGGAGAATTGGGAGAGCTCCATAGAACTCGCCAACARTGATTTTGCTGTTGCTGTCTATCACTGCGACAGTCCTGCCGCCCGAACAAGTGTCCAGCTACTTCCTAGAAAATGTTRGGCAACAGGATGATCCAAGTGCCTTCCATTCTCGACGTCGTACAGCCAAGTAGAAAGTACCCGAATCATTAATTGGCTGCAATGCCACGAGACCTGCTCTCGGAAGATTGAGATGCACCGTGCATGGGTGCAGGGGACCAACGCAGCCATTTCTTTCGAGCTGGGGTTCCCGGTGCAGCGCAAAWRGAATGATTTGATTTTCTGCCCTCCCTTGCCTCCCCCTCGCCCGGCCGAGTCATTGCGTACCTCCCCCGCGGCGGAATTCCGGGCGCAATGACCCTTGAAACCGACCCTTTGTCCCCTACAACCGATTTCGACACCTTCCAACCCTCTCCTCCTCGCACGACCACTTCAGTGTGTCTGATCTTCTGTACGTTTGCGTGAGACGTGCCTGTTTCCAGCAAGACATACCACCATGTCCACTTCTGCACGCCGGCGCCTCATGCGCGATTTCAAGGTGGGCATAGCTCAACATCCCAAGTCCCTCTGGCTGGACCGSAGGAAAGGCAATAGTTCAAGACGACTAAACATTTCATAGCGAATGCAAACCGATCCGCCTGCTGGTGTATCTGCCTCTCCCATTGCAGACAATGTCATGACTTGGTAGGCGCACCTTGGCCATCTCTTCTCTACGTGGAGACGCAGCTCACCAAGTGTTCAGGAACGCTGTCATCATCGGCCCTGCCGACACCCCGTTCGAAGACGGTACATTCAGACTCGTCATGCACTTTGAGGAGCAATACCCCAACAAGCCGCCGGGCGTCAAGTTCATCAGCCAGATGTTCCACCCCAACGTCTATGGGACGGGAGAGTTATGTCTCGACATACTACAAAACCGCTGGAGTCCAACATACGATGTAGCGGCCATCTTGACCAGCATCCAGAGGTAAGATGTCACTTTCCTACAAGTCCACCAGAGCTCATGTGGACCTGCAGTTTGCTGAACGATCCCAACACCTCCTCACCCGCCAACGTGGAGGCCTCCAACCTGTACAAAGACAACCGGCGGGAATACACCAAGCGAGTCAAGGAGACGGTCGAGAAAAGCTGGGACGACTAAGTAGCGAGTGAAGGCGCATGGAGATTGAAAGCGAAGGATAAGCMTCAATGGGGAGCAGGCCTGGGAGTTTTCAAGGCATCTTTGAGCGTGGAGTTGGGGCTGCTTCCTGCAGTATTTCCATCTGCAGTATTTCCATCTGCAGTATTTCCATCTGCGATGTGAATGTGTCTGCGTTTGTGACAAGCAGCGTGGTWTTTGTTGTCCCTTCAGGGCTTGAAGATGGTTTCAGTGCTGCTCCTTCCACCACTGTACATGAACCTTTACCAAGAATGGCCTTCTGCATGTCACATMATTTGTCCATGAAGCTTCCAGCCTTTTCAGCCCTCTTTCGCATACGTCTACAATGTGCTGTTCGTCCTGATGAACCAGCTGTAGGTGCTTTGCAAGCTGCKCYAGACTGTTGAATGCGGACAATAAGAGCATGCTCGATTCAGTGACGCAACTTTTGCCGTGTTGATCGCGCTTGTTTCCGCACGTCATCCCTGCAAGCCGCAAGGTGCAACCTCGGAATATATATCAACCTCTCTCGCATGCGGTCTGTCTGCGCCCAGCACCCTCATCAGTAACGCGCGGGTACTTGCAGATGCAAGCGTAGCTCCATATTCCCTCCCTGGGCTTGGAGTCTGGAGCATTTCCAGCAATGGCGTGAGTATCCATRGGCTCGAGTGCTCAGGACTCGTTGTTTACTGTTTTCTCTCAGGAGCTCCGCCAATGCAGGCAACACCATCAAAGGTATTCCTCCCAYRGTCATAGTGCCATTGAACCACTGRCAGACTGATCATATGCAGTCGTTGCGCGCTTTCGTCCSCCGAACAAAGCAGAACTTGCCAGTGGGGGAGATCAGATMGTCGACTTCGAGACTGCGGACACATGTAGCATCAAGGTACGTTTGACAACATGCCATACTCAGCACCATACTCAGCACTGTCTGATCAACCGCATCTACCCCACCCGCAACCCTTCATCGCCCTTGGCAGCCGTTCACCCTGACCGCTCCCCAGTCTGCCGATGCCTCAGGCGCATTCACCTTTGACCAAGTCTTCGATACCCATTCGCGACAGTCCGATGTTTTCGACTTTTCCATCAAGTCGACCGTCGACGACATCCTGAATGGCTACAATGGAACTGTTTTCGCATACGGGCAGACAGGGGCGGGGAAGTCGTACACCATGATGGGAGCGGATATAGATGACATGGAGCAGCGCGGTATCATTCCAAGAATAGTGGAGCAAATGTTTGCCAGCATCATGCGGAGCCCGGAGAACATCGAGTATACCGTCAGGGTCAGTTACATGGAAATCTACATGGAGAGGATCCGAGACTTACTGGTCCCTCAAAACGACAATCTGCCCATACACGAGGAGAAGAGCAGGGGTGTGTACGTCAAGGGATTGCTGGAAATCTACGTTTCCAGCGTGCAGGAAGTCTTTGAGGTCATGAGGAGAGGAGGGGCTGCACGCGCCACCGCAGCGACGAACATGAACCAAGAATCTTCGAGATCCCATTCCATCTTCGTCATCACCATCACACAGAAGAATGTCGAGACGGGCTCTGCCAAGAGTGGACAATTGTTCCTCGTCGATTTGGCAGGAAGTGAGAAGGTTGGAAAGACAGGAGCGAGCGGGCAAACGCTCGAGGAAGCGAAGAAGATCAACAAGAGTTTGAGCGCGTTGGGAATGGTGATCAATTCTCTGACAGACGGCAAATCCACCCATATACCGTATCGAGACTCAAAGCTCACCCGAATACTTCAAGAATCCTTGGGGGGAAACTCGAGAACGACCCTCATCATCAATTGCTCTCCCAGCAGCTACAACGATCAGGAAACTCTGAGCACCCTTCGATTCGGCGTGAGAGCCAAAGCAATCAAGAACAAAGCTAAGATCAACGCGGAATTGAGCCCTCTGGAGCTCAAGCAATTGCTGAAGAAGGCGCAAAGCCAGGTCACAACCTACGAAAGCTACGTCGGTAGCCTAGAAGGCGAGGTTCAGGCTTGGAGAAGTGGTGAGAGCGTMCCCAAAGAGAGATGGGCTGCTCCATTGGCAGCCGGAGGAGTCTCACATTCGAGGAATGAGTCCTTGGCTCAAAGACCAAGCACACCCTCAAGACTGCAAGAAATTGGGCGATCAGAGTCTACCCCCAGCAGGTCCGAATCCCGGCTGGGAGACCGGTCGGCAACCCCAAGCGTGGTGCTAGAGAAAGACGAGCGCGAGGAGTTCTTGCGGAGAGAGAATGAGCTTCAGGATCAGGTGGCAGAGAAGGAGACCTCCCTTTCGAGCGCAGAAAGAGCGCTTCAAGAAGCACGAGAAGAGTTGAGATTCATGAAGGAGAGTGGTTCACAGGCAGGACGAGCAAACGAGAGTCTGAGTTCCGAGGTGAACGAGTTGAGGATGCAGCTAGAGCGGGTTGCGTTCSAGAGTAAAGAATCTTCAATTACCATGGACGGCTTGAAGGAAGCCAATACAGAACTGACSACCGAGCTTGACGACGTGAAGCAACAACTTCTTGATGCTCGATTGACTGCAAGAGATAACCATGCAGTGCTCGACGAAAAGGAGAGGAAAAAATCCGAGAGGATGGCGCAGATGATGGCTGGGTTCGATATGGGTGAAGACTTCAAGTCAGACAACGAATTGACAATCATAGGATGCATCGAATGTGTTGAGGAGTTGCTTCAACGCAGTACCTCAGGAGACATAGTAGATCGTGACGAGCTTATGGAATTCAAAGAGAGGCTGGTTGAAGCGCAGGGCGCCGTCCGCCGTACGGACTTGGGTGTGAGTGCACCGACAGAGACTGATGGCAACAGCCAGCCAAGAGGAGAGTTACAGGAAAGACTAGAGTCCCTGGAAGAGGAATATGCAAGCTATCTTGAACGTCATCTGTCGGAGGCGGATGTCGAAGAGGTCAAGGAACGGCTATCAGATCTGTACTCATATCGGAGGGAGACCCAGGTGCAGGTTTTGCGAGACATGCGAGACGATCTCGCACGCAAGGACGAGGAGAATCACCAGCTMCGTCTGGCTGCTGAAGAGTCTCGGAAAAACGTGAAGATGACGAACGGCAACGCCCCACCAGCCATAGCAAGTAGAACGGTGCAGCAGCAAATCGCCGACTTCGACGTCATGAAGAAGTCTCTGATGCGGGATCTGCAAAACCGCTGCGAGCGCGTCGTGGAGCTRGAGATCTCCCTCGACGAGACTCGAGAGCAATACAATCAAGTGCTGCGGACCTCCAACAACCGAGCGCAGCAGAAGAAAATGGCTTTCCTGGAGCGAAATCTCGAGCAGCTCACCCATGTCCAGCGTCAGCTYGTGGAGCAGAACGGGAACCTGAAAAAGGAGGTTGCCATCGCCGAGAGAAAGTTGAACGCCCGCAACGAGCGCATCACAAGTCTTGAGGTATTGCTCTCTGATAGCCAGGATAAACTCACGGCAGCGAATCACAGGTAAGAATGACSGAGTCTCCCCACTACCATCCATCGAATCTAACATGTCTTGCTCCCCACAGATTCGAGGGCCAACTAACAGCAGTGAAAGAGCGCCTCGAAGCGGCCAAGGTAGCCAGTGCTCGCAATGCCAATAGCTCCAACCAGGGCACATTCCCCGGCTTCAACCTCGGCGGAGCCGGCTCCCGAATAGCGAAGCCATTGCGAGGCGGAGGCGGCGGCGGCGGCGGTGTAGGTCCTGATATGAATGGCAACACCGCCTACGGCGGTGCGGGTCCAAACATCCCCGTCATCAGCGGACTGCAGGCGCAGCACGTCAACGGCAATAGCACGAGTCCGAAGAGGAGCAGCTGGTTCTTCTCCGATCGCCGGTAATGTGGTAAGGTCTCTTTTTCTTGGAAGAACGGGAGGGAGGGAAGGCGAAACATGGAATCATAACGCGGCATGTGTTGAAATTATACCCCCTAGCATCRAGAGGACAAAAGGCGTCATAGRCCTTCCCAGGCAACGTTGATCCGTTTTCATCCCGTTTGTTTCCTGGTCCTCCTACCCTCCGGTCTTCTAKMTTATGCCGCTGTCCGCATTGGACTCACGATCGTGCGGCGTTGTTTCAGGGGCGTTGGAAGCTCTACCGACTTTTCCCAGATCGTGGTCCTTCATGGTGGCTTCCTCTCGGATCTCTTTCTCTCTCTCTGCCCTCTCTACTCCAGCAAGACATCCAACCTCCATCTCCATCTCCCCTCCCGCTGTACTTTTTTGCTGGCGTTTTGGACCAGCCACCCACATTTTTCGACATACTGAAAAACCAATCCTGTTTACCCTCGGCCACGTCCCAGCTAAGATCTACACATGCGCCAACCCAACATTCGCCCTTCTCTCTCAAACCCTTCTCGCAATGTCTTGATCAGCATAGACAGGAAATCTCTTCTTCTTCTGCATTTTGTTTCCCAGCAAGATTGGAGTAGGAAGCTTAGCGGGCGGCAGTTCTCTCCGAACAGACGAAGATTGGTTGGGAGGAGACTCATCGGTCTTATCCAACAGCTCATTCCATGCAGAGGGAGAAGAAAAACCCCAGGAGGATGGTAGTTTTACTCTGAGGAGTTTGTGTGGATATCACTTACCGCCTCACTGCTGCAGCAATTTCTGGATCTAATTATGTATCAATTCTGCTTTCTCGATTCTTTTATGGAAAGTATCAGCAACGTCTCGAAGAGCGCGGGGAATCGCTGAAGTGGAGGGATGAGAGGGAAAAAATCATAGCAAGAGAGTCCTCGCTATCAAGCTGCAGCGAAGTAAATCTCCAAAGGACGAAAAGGACTAATAGGATGCATTTGAGTTGCCTTTTGCTATTGTCTCGAGCATCAATCCCATCATCTCATTTCCACATTTGCTCAAGAAACAATCTACGCTCGTATACTAATGCTTGCACATACACGCTACTTGATCGAGAAGACAAGACGTCCGCCCCTGAGGTCCAATTCCATGATTGAAAWTTTTTCGTCTCATGAATCTTCCCACCACTCACGCTAGCGCACCCATGGGATCCCAAGGTTCGAGCCTGCGATTTATGTCAGTTTCAGATAGGTCAAGTCGGGGAAAAAGGRAAACCCCACATCTTTGGCTCCTGCTTGAGCACGTCCTGAATCTCTTCGCTAACGAACCTGCGTGCAACTGTCAGTTTTAGGTCCCTAAGAACACGCCGGGAGACTGACTTCGGATCCACCACAGCCTGATACACGAATTCATCCATCCACTTGTCACTCATGACGAACCAGCCTTTCGTCCCCGCAGTCTCGCCCCAGCTGTTCTGCACCCTCCATCTCACCGGCAGCCCGTCTTTATCCAAATGCACGGCCGTCAAGACCATCGCGTGCGTCATTGCGCTCTCCCCGGCCATCAATCTCTGGGCCTTGCTCATCCCCAGTCGCACGTTGAAGCCCAGCTCGAAATCGAAGAGATCCACGTCCATGATGCCGGACTGGGTGTTGGAGTACTTGCCCACATCGCTCCCAAAGAAGATGGGGAAGTTGGCTTGCAGCATCGAGATGCACGCTTCCTTCATCGTCTTCATTTCCACATTCACGTAGCGAACCCCGCGCATCCCAACCACGTTACCCAACCTGCTCACGCTGAGCAGCTTGCCATAATCGTTGCGAGGGTCATTGACGAGGGAAAAGACCCGGTGGACGTCACAGCCGCTGTTGGMGGCCACGGAGGCCTTACTGGACAGCTCGGCGGCGAAGTCGGCGGGTGTCGTGGTCAGGCTGCCAAACTTGTCTTCCTTGTCGTAGAATTCCCAGGTGAACTCGCTGGTAGGACTGGGCGGGGGACCCAGGGTGACTGTGAGGATCAAGTGTATCTCCTTCATCATCTTGTCCTTCACGCTACCCAAGGAAGCGCGGGCATCTTTGGCCTCTTTGGCAAGCCGGCGCAGCTCCAGCGCGTCTTCGCGGAGTTTGGAGGTGATCAATTTACGCATGTCGCTGGAGTTCTGTGCATTCCAGGTGTCCGGGTAGTGTTGCTGAGGAATGATGCCGTACTTCTCGACAAGATTTGCAACCTAGCAGAGCATGAGTGAACAGATCCTGACCTGGAAGTGTCCAGCATACCATGTCCCATTGTCCCCCGTCGCCAACGGGATCAGCCAGTAGAGTCTGGATCAGCCTGCCGTCCAACGGCTTATCCAGCGTATCCAATATTTGTTCGAGGAACCAATTCGACTTCTCCAGCTTATCGTAGTAGAAGAGGTAGCTTTGACTCAATTCAAACTCCTTCAAGTTATACTTCTTCATGATAGCCACCCGAAAGACGTTGGTGGCAGCAAAGAGCCAGCATCGACCCGATGATCTCTGATTGGTGATGGGGCCTCCCTCAAAGGCGATCTTGACATTATAGTTCTGGGTGTCCTTGATCTGGGCCGAGCGTTGCGTTG
>MSTJ01000206.1:0-26297 GCA_001956345.1 Ramalina peruviana | reverse complement strand
TGGGGGAGGGGGTGGAGGAGGAGGGGGAGGAGGAGGAGGGTTGGAAATGGGGGTTGAATGAACGGGATGCAAAGGGGTTCTTCCGGGAGGAGGATATAGAAAGCTTTAAGGGATTTGAGAAGGGTTGCTGCGCTTGAGGGAGGATGGTTTAGATAAGAAAGGTGCAGGGGGCATCTTGGGTGTAGGGACGGTGGAAGTTATGCATTGAACGAGTGGCTGTCGATATGCCGATTGGAAACTGAATCATCATCAGCTTCCTTTTGGGGGGTACCATGTCGGATTAGAGATGGCGAAGACGGAGACTGACACGACAAAAACGTTTAGATAATCATGAAGACGATTCCTCTCAAAATGTATATGAAATCGAACACTCGCTTGTTTCCTCAAGTATCCTTCTCTACACTTGAAGAAGATGTGAAACGCTTTGTACCCCTTGATGCAAGGAGCGACGCCAGAGCGACAGAGAATTGTGATAACTCGACATGCGCTTGTCTTTGGGTACGGTGAATCTTTATGCGACCATCTGTGTCCCACGTAGCAAAATGTTCATGCTCGGAGCCTGCCCAATCGAAAAGACGTTCAACAGACGCTCACGACGCTCACGACGATCAACTAGATCCGCCACTCGGGCAACATCGATTGGGGACATTGCATGTTGTAGCTGACAACGAGTGAACAGATTCTTAGGCTGCCCTGAAGGTTTGCACCGTCAGAGACTAAGACCGGTCCGCCATTTAGTTGCTCCACTGCTATATACCGCTGATTCCCCTTACCCAGATCCAGCCAACAGCAAGCACTTGAAGAGTCGGGGCCAGAGCCCAGAAGCCGAGAAAGCTCTCCATAGCATGATGTCTTTCAAGTCGACATTCCGAATTTTGAACTCTGGGACATGCTACTCCCTAGATGATCTCGATACACGTAAACTGAATGAGAAGTGCCCAGCCAGTGCACATGGCAGGAGGGCTCAGTATCAAGGCTGCGGCTTGCGCTTGACAGCAATTGGTGCTTCTGTTTCACAAACAACCAGCTATCCTTTGGAGTGACAGTGTAATGCTCCCAGCATGTCCCTTCTCACAAGGAACTGTCATAGGTGGGTTATCGAGCGCTCTAGTGCACCGCCTGCAGTAGGTCTCTGCCCTGATTGCACCGAGACCTGAAGCCATGCAACGATCTGCACCCATTATAGTTCTAGACTCTCGGGTCAGGGTAAGGATCCTTAGAGAATTATCAATGGCTACCTGCTATGCTTGTAGCTTGGAAGCCCCGCATCGTTCTGTGATTCTTACTTTGGGCTTCTCAACGCTGGACTGCTGAATGCTCTTCGACCCACGTTCAAGTGGCACTTCAAATATGGAACAGACTTGCAAGCAAGATCTAGAGAAGAGCGGAGGGGCCGCGCATGTCAGTATCACTACCCAACATGGCAGCGACACCCCTGGCAACTACTCCTCCGTTGACCATGAGGTTGCGCCGACACCCAATCTGCTCAAAGGCAGACTCGCGGTATGGAATGACAAAGTCGAAGGTCTCTCAGGACTTGAAGCTCGCGGCATTAGACGTGTGCTGCCTGACGAAAAGACTGGTGGAGGCCTCCGCGCTTACATTGACATGTTTCTTCTCTGGTTCGGCATCAATCTGGCGGCTGTCAACATCATCACAGGTCTGCTGGGACCACTGTTGTTCGAGCTTGGATGGGTTGACAGTGTCTGCATCAATGTCTTTGCAATTATGATATCAGCCTGTGGTCCCGCATACACGTCCACCTTCGGACCTCTCAGCGGTTGCCGAACAATGGTAAGTGCTGAATTGGAGTATTTGATGTCCCCTGATGATTTCAATCTACTAAGTCAATTTTGAATCAAATTGCCGCCTTGAAAGGAATGATGTGCTAATGCGTGTCTTTCCTACAGGTCCTTGGCCGCTTTGTCATGGGATACTGGCCTTCGAAACTAGTGGGTATATTGAACATCATTCAGACGCTTGGATATGGCATCATTGCATGCATCATCACTGGTCAAATGATCTCAGCCGTCAACGGCCAAGGCTTGACTGTCGCTGTTGGTTGTGTTATCTCCGCCCTCCTCATTGCTATCGTGGCTACATTTGGTATCAAGCTAGTATACAGGTTCGAGAGGTATGCCTCTTCTTGACTTAGTTTCCTGTTTCGACCCCACCAGCTGATCCGTCTTAGATACTCCTGGGTCCTACAGGCGTTCGCCATTTCCATCCTCACTGGCGTCTCACGCAAAGAATGGGACACATCGGCGATTTCTGTTGGGCCTTCCGGTACAATCACTGCGAACCGATGCTCTTTCTTTGCCCTGGTCTTTGCCGGCACTATCGGCTACGCGTCATCGAGTGCCGACTTCTACGTCTACTATCCGGTCCAAACATCGAGATCGATCGTATTCTTGATGACCTGGTCTGCCACCTTCATTCCCCTTGTATGGTGCAACCTCGTTGGGATCGGTATTGGTACCGGCGTGGCTACTAACCAGGCCTGGAGCGACGCCTACGATAAATCTTCTGGCGCACTCATGCTGGCTGCGTACGAAGGTCTCGGTCGCTTCGGTGGCTTCTGCGTTGTCATCCTAGCGCTCGGCTCCGTCGCCACGAACGCGCCCAGCACGTACTCAGCTGCAAACACCTTCCAGGCTCTTGGCCGCTACGCCAAAGCGATACCTCGCTGGTTCTGGTGCGTCATCATCTTCGTGATCGAGCTCGTCTGCTCTGTCGCTGGTCGCAATAGCCTCTTCGCCGTGGCCCAGAATTTTATGCCGGTCATGAGCTATTGGGTCTGTCCCTTCTTGACCATCTGGATCGAGGAGTCTCTACTTTTCCGCACATTGAGACGCCAACCATTCGACTGGTCTTTTTGGGAAGACAAGAAGCAACTTCCCGTTGGTGCGGCGGCGCTGTTTGCTTTCCTTTGCGGATGGGCTGGTGCTATTGTTGGAATGTATCAAGTCTGGTACTCAGGCCCAATTGCCATTAAGATCGGGAACCATGGAGGTGACATCGGTGCCTGGTTGTCTATCGCCTTTTGTGGCATCATTTTTCCACCGCTGAGATACCTCGAGCTTCAGACGCTTGGCCGGTGAGGGAACATTACATGGCAGACCAGGGGCCTTCAAATGGGCTGGATCGTCTGATGTACTCAGCATAGGGGGCGGATAGATATGCGTCAGTCCCCCCCATGGCAGATTGTTTGCTCTATGGGACTCATTCACACACTCGTCGAACAATCTCATGATTTACTGTATCAGATGCATAATCTGCAGCAACCGTCACGGAACCTGCCTTGCTTTACGGTCGCCCTCGTGGGATTTCATATGCTTCCACTAGGTCTAGTCAAGTCGTAAGACGTGTAAGCCCACCTCCCTCTGATCATTGACTATTGCTCATCAAGCAAGATACACCCATTCACGACAAAAACACCTGGTCCCTGGTCCAAATAATCAATAGCCAATTCTTCTACGGACGCTGGACATTTGAGGAACCGAGCAGACGCTACCCATCATCTCGTAGGAAAAAGGAACGGCAATCCCCTATCATCAGCCAAACCCTTACACCACCCTTCCCCGCATGACCTCCATCCACAGCACCAAACCCCTCCCATCCCAAACCACTCACACGCTCCATCCCCACCCCTCCCTCCTTCCACCAATTCACGACTTCTTAATCATCAAAATCCCATACCCCGGACACGCCTCATAACTTTCCAACTCCTCCCTGCTCGCCCCGCCCTCCCACTCCCCCTTCTCCMACCACCCCCTTGCATCCGTCTTCCCCCATTTCAATCCCCCCCGCAGGCCCCCTTCCCTCGCACACTCCTCATAACACCTCTGCACCAACCACCAACAATCCTCCTCGAAAGTGCCCATGGCATTCTGGTAACGCACCCGAAACACCACCCCGTCATCGATATCGCCGAGGCATTCAAACATCAACCCACCTTGTCCCCCCTTACCGAAGGGCCGGAGCGCGCGCCCCGTGGCGATGAAATCCCGGGGGGACGGCGTGGGCGCCATGGTGACGGCGAGGAAGATGCCGCCGCCGCCGTTACCATCGGAGCGGAGGTTCTGGGCGATGGTGGCGTAGAACCCCGTGAGGGCGGCGCGGTCGGGGGCGTAGTTGAGGAGCCAGGCGTCAAAGACGATGTCATACCGGCCGCCGCCGAAGAGGACGCCCGGGTGCTGGCCGATGTCCGCCTCGACGAAGGCCACCGTCTTTTTCTTCTTCTCGTCCTCCTCCTTCTCCGTCCCCGTTTCCGTGGGCCCCGCCGTTGTTGTTGTTGGTGGTGGTGGGGGCGGTGAATCCAGCAACGTCACATCCGCCGGGCAGGCCCGCCGCGCCGCGTCCAGCATCCCGCTGCTGATATCCACGCCGACCACGGAAGCGGCGCCCCAGGCGAGGAACGGGTAGGTGTAGTGCCCGGACCCGCAGGCGAGGTCGAGGATGCGCGCATCCTTGATGTAGGGCAGGATGGTCGTGCGTATGTTCTCGCGCTCGAGGAGACAGATGGTGCTGCGACGGTGGAGGTCGTGGGGCGCTTGAATCTGGTTGTAATGGGTTGACATCGTTCTTTGTTGGTTTGTTTGGTTGGTGTGTTTGTGTGTTTGTGAGAGGGGCGTTTCTCAGGAGGGGGGGGGGGGGACAAACGGGGATGGGGGGCCCATAGCCTCTTCTATGTGATGGAAAATCTTCTCCAGATAATCCATAGCCCGACCCCGCCTTTTGAACAATTGCTTTTTCACTCGGTCGGGAAATCGACATCTGGATGAGAGATTGCGGTCCGCGTGCTCGAAACGGATTGGCCGGAACTCGGATCCGTGGAGGGGTGCAAGATGTACATGCATGTCACGATAAGTAATGGCTTTGCTAGGCCTCTACTTACTACTTGGGTACATGCATGCCGTAGCAGTAGTGAAAGGTCTTGGAGTCGGCTGATTTGCTGGTGACTTGGCGTCCACCGAGTAACCCCATCCGGGTCCGTACCGAGAAGATAATTGGCAATGGGGAGAAGGATATGGGGAAGAGTAGTATTAGGGGAGGTGGTAGTAATGAGGGGATAGGGGACGTGTTGCAGGAAGAAGATGATTGAAACGTCAAGCACATATGGACGGGGACGACTTGACAGTAGCGGAACCACAACATGATGATTATCCACGCAAGAGAAATGCGCAGTTGCAAATATATTCGCTGCTTTCCCGAATATATAGAAGACTGGAACAAGAGAACGTACGCACGCCCATCAAACTCCATCGCTATCCATACTGCAACAGAAGAGGAAATACCTTCGTTCGAATCCAAAAACATTTCACACTTCCCTAAAGTAGTCACTTCCACCCTCGAGATGCGCGGTAGGCATATCCGTTCCGATGCCGCTGTCGCTGTTCTGCCCAAACAGGACCATATCGCCTCCTTTCCCACTTACACGCTTCGGCGACCCATCGCCCTCCTCGTACGCCTCTTTGGCCAGGTAGAGCCCTTCCTCATCTTTGGCCTCTCCAGCTGGCTCCTCCTCTTCGTCCGCAGATTCCTCACGCCCATCCTCAGTGACCGCAAAATCTCGTGTCCCAATCGTTCCCACCGTCGAAGAAGCCGCCAGACTAGTCCTCGGACCATCGCTTGAGACCGTGCTGCCCTCACCGTAGCTCCCCGTGCCGGTATACGTGCCTGAATAGCTGGTCCGACGCTCCGTGTCCGCTTCACTGCCATCAGCGTCATCTTCTTCATCCTCCTCATCAAGAACACTGTTCTCTTTGTCTGAGATGGGATCATCGCCGTACAGCCCAACCGCCTTGTTCGTACCGCCCCAGCTAGACTTCCGGCTCTGGCTCCCAAAGTTTGACTTGACGCTGTGACTGCGTTTCATAGCCCCAGTGTTCAGGCCTCTGGAGCCTGTATTGCCGCCCATTGTTGGGGCGTTTGCCAGGACCATGGCCCGATCGCCAACTGCTGACCTGTTTGACCCGAGTGTGCTAAGACTGAGGATTCGTCGGTCGGGCTGTCCAACCTTGGAGCCGGTGTTAGATGGAGGTCGAGGTTGACGACGTTTCATGGCCATTCCAATGCCACTGCTGATCGCACTTGGTGTTGGAGAAGGTTTCGCAGTGCTCACCGATGAAGCTCTAGTTGTGGCAGTCGCGTTGCTCGAATTTGACGTGACCCGCTTCAAGTTCATGTCTTTGAGGCTTGAAGGCGGCCTCGAGGTGGTAAGTAACGAGCGGGAATGGTCCAACACATTGTCCAGGATGCGACGCTCGAGACTATCAGCTCTGGCTTCCATCACTTGGAGCTCTTCTCGGCGGATCTGCAGTGCCATCTCCAATGAAGAGAGGTCGGCCTGCATTTTATTCTTTAGCGACGTCAGACTATCCTTCTCAGATTTCAGTGTCTCGACATCGCCACCGAGTTCGGCCTTCTGCTCGGAAAGTCTGACGATATCAGCTTCGACAATCTCCTTCTGAGCGACACGCTTCTCGAGGGCGACACCAGCTTCTTCAGCCTCCCTGGCCTTGCTCTCGCTTGCCTCTGCGATTGTTTGCTGCTGGAAAGCGACGAAATCGCCCATCTGAGTTGCCGTAGCTGCTACTTGCTCTCGAATCTGCTCAAGCAGAGCGAAGTGCGCCGCCGTCTTGCCGGCGTCAGAGGCATTTGAGACCAACTGATCCAGCTTCGAGTGCAATGCAGTGTCATCGTAAGGCTCGATTGACGGAAGTTCTCTGGTTACTGGCGTCTCTGGGGTCGGTGCAATCGCTGGCAATGGAATCGCTCCCGGGATTGCTTGGACGCTGGTCTTGATCTCTTCCGTCGAAGTCTTTGCTTGCTCATAGTGCTGACCAACGATGCCAAGGATGTCCATTACGGCATCTAGAATCTTTGGCTGATATTCTGAAGCGTGCACCTGAACACCCTCCACACCCGCAAGGACCTTGGAGATCTCGGCGCGTGTAGCTTGGTGGTCAGCCTTTCCGTCCCCAACTATCAGCAGCTCGTCAAGCTTTGATCCAACCTCATCAACGCGACTGAAGACAGTCTTCGAGTCCTCGCTCATTCGTTCACAGGAGTCGGAAACAGTGGAGCCTAGCGTATCGACCAAGAGTTTGAGATCTTCTGCAGCAGTCTTGGTCGCATTGGCAATTTCTTCTTGCTGGACGTCTTTGTTCAGTGACGCTTTCTCCTTCTCTTTGGCAGCAAATTGAGCGTCGTCGTACTTTGTCATAAGCTCGTCGAAACGAACATCTAACCTGGCTTTCAAGTCACCGATGATTTCGTCCTTGTGGGTTGCATGTCTGTCGAAAAGGATTTTGTGATTCTGCTCATTATGGGCCTTGATGTCGTCCACTCCTTTTCGACCCGCTTCGAACTCCGTCTTGACAAGCTCCCTCAGTTCGTCCACGGATCCTGTGGCATCAGCAGCCATTATCGTCTCAGCAAAAGTGTCCAGCGTCTGAGACAAGTCCCTCACGCCTTGACTGCCATCCTTGATGTTTACTTTCAGTTCCTCCCTGACATCTTCGAAGATGAGCTTGAGATCCTCTAGCTTGTCAGCAAGTCCACCATGCTCAATTTTTCGTGCTTCGAAGGCCTGGGCGTGTAGCTCATGTTGCTCTGCGCCTTCTCGATCCAACTTTCTCAGAAGCTCGTCAAGGACTAGGACTTCCTCCTTCGACACGATGTGCTCTGGGTCAGGCAGTGGCAACTCAGAGATTTGAGTCTTTGTGTCCATGCACAAAGTCTCCAAGGCCTCGATGTCACTTTTGCTGATCGACTCGACCTCGCCAAGGCCTGGACCTCGTTCGCGTAGCTCATCGAGTCCAGCTTGTACCTCCTTGAGCAAAGCTTCAACAACGCCGATGTCGTTCTTTGAGGCTAGATCGGCTTCGAGATTTGTCAAGGCGTCCTGTGTCTCATGCAGTAATGATTCCATCGACTCGAAATGAGAGACCTTGGCAAGTCCGTCGGCGTCTCCAGATGCAAGATCGTCCACTTTGGCTTTGGTGTTGCGCAAGAGTGTCTCAAACGCTTCTATGTCTTCCCTTGACATCGACTGACTCTGCTCCCGCTGCCCAAGATCGGCAACGGAGGCCTGAACGTCATGAAGTGTGTCCTCTAGACCCTGCATCTGCTCACGAACTATGTCGTCTGGGGGGTGTGATACTGGGGGCTGGGGTATGTTGTCAAGAGCCTCTACCTTGATGCGAAGTTGAGCAATCATCATTTCCAAGTTGCCGATGTCATTTTTGTGTAGCTTCTCCACATTAGGATCAGCGATGACGACTTCGCCATCTCTGTTCTCCGAGAGACCCCTTCCAACATCTTGGGCAGCACGTAGTCCATCAAGGTCCATTCTCACGCCTTCTAAACCTTCCTTGAGAGTTTCAAGAATTTCGTAGTTGACTGTCATGTCTGTCGGTTTGTTCACGATCTTTTCCAAGTCGCTTCGCAAGGTATCCAAGCCGTCATTGAAGGCCTCCAATAGCTCGCTAGTGTTTGACAGTATGCTCTCTGGTCGGTGCTGCCTGAGCTCAATGTCGGCTCGCATATTCTCATGGCTTTCACGAATAGCATCTAGCAGCTCGTCTTTATCTGACGATGCGCCGTTCCGGATGAGGCTAGTTGCAATGACTTCACGCAGATGTTCGAACTCGTCCTTCATCAAGTCCATGGTCTGATTATCAGCTCCTTGATCAACACTGCGCGTTAGTGATGAGTTCATATCCGCAAGCCCTTCTCGAATGGTGTCTAGAATTGCCTCTCTCCCAGGCGCACTGCTGCCTTCTTGATCAGCCGCCGGCTTCATCACTTGGCGAAGGTGCTCGAATTCCCTCTCCATCATGTCTAACAATTCACCGTTGTCCGACGGGCCATGCGATCGTTCCTTCTCAGCAAGGCTTCCTTCAAGTTCGTCCCGCAACTGGTCCATGCTGTTTTTGATGGTGTCGATGATCTCGTCTTTTCCAGTGACGTCTGACGCTCGATCCACATACGTTTCGATCTGCTTCCTAAGGTCCTCTAGACCGTCCTTCATAGCATCCAAGACTTGCTCAGTATCGCCACCATTTGCCTCTGAGTACTCCTTGAACTCAATCCTCATGCCATCAATGAGCTCTTCCATCTTCTCCAGCACTTGCTCACCGACACCTGCCATTGGCGTACGAGTGCCTGTGCCCTGCAGGCCGGCTTTGACAGCTTCAAACAGGTCGTCTCGATTGAACTCAATCTCTTTTGATATAGGCGCTTGCGTGGAGAGGCCCTCTCTCACAGCATCCAGGACTTCATCACGCGTGATTTCGGGATCCCTTGATGCTCCTGCATGTGAAGGAAACTCAAAAGACTCGAGACATTCTCGTACAGTCATGAGAATCTCGTCTCTCGTGATTGTGGCCTCGGTTTCGATTGGTGCGGGTGGCTTGAAGTCTTGGAGTCCCTCTCGGACTGCATCAAGTACAACTTCGTAGTGCGCATCGTCAAGATTCCTATCCTGTGGCTGATACTCCCGCAGACCTTCCTTGAGGCATTGGAGCACTTCGTCTCTCTCAAGGCCATAGTTTTGGACATCGATCTCTGGCTTGTAATGTTCCCAGGCCTCGCGAACGGCTTCAAGTATCTCCTCGCGCTCGATACCAGATCCTGCTGGCTGGGTTGCTAGTTGTTGTTGCATTGGAAGTTCAACCAAGGCGTTCTTGACAGCCGCGTAGACTTCCTGGCTATCAACAGAATGACGAGAGGTCATAGATGAAGAAGATTGCCGGCGCCTTTCGCGCATGAGATTCTCCATATGCTCCCTCAGTTCGAACAGGCCATCTTGTACAATCTGCGCGATTTCTTCGCGTCCCGGGCCTTGTGCGTCTTCTCGGCTGTTGTTTGTGGTAGATTCGGCGCGATCCAGTTTCTCAGCAATATCACGGCCCTGTATGAGTACCTGGGCTCGCAACTCTCGAAGGTCTTTTTTGACCTCAGCGGTCATGCCACCTCCGTGGGCGATGCTATCCTTCATTTTTTGTAGTAGTTTCTGGAGATCCTCATTCACAAAATCGGCAGCTTTTGCGCTGATCCCCGCCTTTGAATTCTGCCGTTGGGGCGTTAGTTCTCGCGATGTCTGAGCCAAAGGTGCTGGCTTAGGATCAAAGTCGACATCAAGCCGTGGCGGTTGGTTGCTGGCGCCATTGCCCTGGTCGCGTCGTGGAACGAGTGCGCGACTGCCAGCACCACTGTCTTTGACCATGGTGAGAATCTCCTCCAACTTCTTCGTGACCTGAGGATCAGTCTTGGAGCTCTTTGAAATGTTCTTCAACTCTCCAAGGGTTGCCGCCAGCGACTCCTGACCTTCTTTGGTCCCCATCTCATCGAATATTTTGCCCAAGAGCGCCAGGCTTGCCGGCCTCTCCATACCAGCGTTCCACGAGGAGCTGGACAGCTCCGATGCTGATACGCCAGGGCTACCCATCCTAGGGAGAGAGTAGCTCTTCGGCAAACCGTCACCAAAATTATGCGGCTTGCTATCCAGCAGATAGCTTCCAGGTCGATGTCCAAAGCTGCTTGCAGAGCGCGAGCCACCCTCTCGTTCCGATCGGTCAGGGTCCAGGAGCTTGTTCGTCAAATTGGAAGCTAGATCTTTGAGACTCTTGCGAATGTCTTCGTCCCTTGAATTCGTTGCTTCTTTGAGACTGATCAGATCTGTGGCATTGTCTTTGCTTCGTCTGCTCAATTGCGCCATCTCCTTCTGCAAACTGGTCGCTATTGTAGTGAGCCCTAGAATTTGGCTGGAGATGGCATCAAATGACTGCGGCTGTCGATGAGTGGGTGTGGAGGAGTTGGTAATGTCTGCCAGAGCAGGGTCGAGGTCCTTTGGTACAACCATTTCCTTCAGCGCAAGCATCGTGGCAGAGGGAGGCGTGCTCTGGCCCAAGATTGCCTTGAGCGGCGGACGTTGTGGCCGAGAAGTTGGCGTGTCCCTCCCGGAATCTCTCTCACCTGGGGTTGGCGTACTTGACCCAGCAGAGGCCCGCTCGGGAGATCGATTTTCGATATTGCGATTCTCGAAATATCCGGGCGTTCGAGGCGCCCTCTCTGGAGACTTTTCTGGGGAAGAGGTCTTGTCAAGAGATCTCAATGCGTCGGTATAACTGTTTCGGTTGCGCAGACTGCCATTTGGAAGGGATTCGAAGCGCTTGTGACCCTTGACCAGTGACTTCTCGGGCGACTTTTGGGGTGGAGCATTGATTGTGTATGCGCTCTCTCGAGCCTTAGCTGATAAGGCCTCTGCTGCAGCGGCAATGTTCTTGGAAGCGTTTGGCTTTGCTGCCGGACTCGACGAGCCTGGGTTGAGAGGTAGTGGGGGTGGAGCGCGATCCGGGTCTGAGCTATCCCACCTGTTGCATTGCGGATTAGCTTATCAAACCGGGGTAGTGAAGAGTGAAATCCAATCAAAAGGGGCCAATTTGAGTAGAAGCGTAGTATCAACACGGATAGAGTGGACATACATTGGGACAGATGCTCTCCCCGAATCAGAGAATGACGGTTGGTGCTTAAGCACCAATTCCCGGTCGCGGGAGTCTTCCCTTTCCGTGGAAGGCATTGCGATCGCGCGGGAGATGTTTCACGAAAAGTCGAAGCGAGGAATGTGGTTCGGTCAATTGGAGGGTGGGGACACGGTGCCCGTGGACGTCGATATCAGAGCATTCAGGAGGTTCAGGTGTGGATCGTAAAGCCCTTTGGATGTGTTCCAAACTCCCCAACGCAGCCAAAATTGCAAGCAATCAATGCACCTTGCGATTCATTATTTTTCCAAAGCCAGTCGCCCTCGAAAGTAAACAAAGGCGCCCTCGGCGCGACTGATTCGGCAAGAGCCCTCGGCGGAAATATTTGCCGGTCACCGAGCCCGCGCTTAGTGCAGCCATTCCGCACAGAAGTTCGATGAGCACTGAATGCGACAACAAGCACATTGACAGCAGCACCAACAATGAAGTGTATGTGCCGACGAGACATCTTCCCGGGATCCTCATGCTAATCTAGTTTCTATAGTCCTCAAAGTTGGCCGTGTTGCCATCATCACACGAGGGCGGTATGCCGGTAAAAAGGTAATACCCAGCAGCGTAGCGTTTACCTCCACCCCAACTTCAAAAAGCATCCCCAAAGAGCTGGGCAATGGCAGACTGGCATCTCACGATACACTGGGGCTCACTGCGGGCCTAGCAAAGATATATTCATGGCTGATTAACTGTTGACTGACTCCTCTGGCTGCAGGTTGTCATTATCCAACCTCTCGACACTGGCTCCAAGACGCACCCCTTCCCTCACGCACTTGTCGCCGGCATAGAGCGATACCCCTCACAAATCACCCGTCGCATGTCCAAAAAGCGGCAGGACAAGCGTAACAAGGTCAAGCCATTCATCAAGACCGTCAATTACAATCACATCATGCCTACACGCTACACCCTGGAATTGGAGGGGTTGAAAGGAGTCGTGACAAACGATACATTCAAAGAGGTCAGCCAGAGGGAGGAGGCGAAGAAGACGGCAAAGAAGGTGTTGGAGGAGAGGTATCAGAGCGGGAAGAATCGATGGTTCTTCACGCCGCTCCGTACGTCCAATGCGAAGACTTTTCTTACCTGGTCTGTGGCTGACTGTGATGCAGGATTTTGATCGATGAACTGGGATATTGAGCTTGAAGTTGATAAGAATCATCAGCAAAATCTTCCATCTTGCTTCTCATTCTCCCACTTCCTTCTTCACCTCTTGCCAGCTCTCTCAATTTTGCGGGACGAGGCAGGAGCATGGCTTGCTCTTGCTCTGCTTTCCCTTTGAGCTATTTCTGCTACATCCTTTAAATCTTCTGAAACCATTCTCTTCTTTGCAGAACATCAAGCATTCGTTATTGTCCACCAAGCACCATATCGTGTGCGCGAGCCAGCCTTCTTTGGCTTTTATCCAAGAATTTTCATGATTACACATTAACTACGCATCAATGGCAGACCTAGGTCCAGATCTCCAAATATTCTATCTCATGCAAGCAAGCGATGCCCTCAACCAAATCATCCTCCTTGGTCTAGATCACTATTTATCTACAACTCTGATCAGCGGCTCTCTTTGGTCAAACGTGTCAAAGGTGCTAATTTGCTTCTTTGCTGTACTCTTTACCGTGAATGAGTCATACAACATCCAGAATGCCGACAAGACATTCTACAGCATCGCATACGTGGCAAATTTCTCACAGACTATTGGGGCGATACTCTATCAATCAACATCCGGTAACAACGAAAGCCCATATGGTGGTGTCTGGTGGACAGCCAGAGAGACACTACAGACGCTTCTCATCCTTCGCCTACTGCGATGCCAACTCGAAATCATCGCACAATTCCTCGTCCTCGCAGCCTTTGCAAGGAGTCACGGTGCGCTCTGGCTGTTGCAGAAGACAAGCGGATTACTCCAGCTGCAGATTCACGGCCTCATCGAAACACCAACGGTACTCGCAAGATTGGCTTTTAGGTGGACATTGCGCGCTCATGCAGCTTCATGTCGGTTTTACGGCTCGATGGCGAAGCTTGTGCAGGAGGGATACCAGATTTGGTCAGCGCTTGTACCTGTCGTGCTGATGGAGATGGATCGAGCACGGGGCGACTTCGACACAGACGACGAGCAGGAGTTGAAGCGGCGACGGAGGAGGCTGAGGCGGATTGTTCGCCGCATAAGTAGGCGGTGGCTGGAAGCAGGCGGGGGATAAGTTGTGAAATGTTTGTCTTGTGGATCTTATTTCTATCGCTGTTCATCAGGGTTAACATTCTTGCGCACCCATATTCATATGTTCCTTTGATGTATTTTCACTCCGGCCATCCGGGTGATCAAAACGCATCGTCCCAGATGAAACCTTGAACGTTGATAGGATGAGAATGTGAAAAGCTGCAGGCTACTCTTTAGAGATTGGCTCGTTAGCCTCTCGCCAAAATCGTACCGTACTCTGCCCATTCAGTCCCTGCATGAGTGTACGCGTTTAGTGCTTCAGCCTTTTCAACATCTGCTGACATAGGTAAGAATGCTGACATCCTGCTGCTTCTGAAGAGGCAGCCTTTACAAATACCGATCAAGGTCATTGAGGGGCGCCTCACGTTAGACCACATTATTCTCGCCCTGGATCCACCGTCCTGACTTTGCCCGTTCTGACGCTCGCTCCTCCTCATTTACAGTTCCGCCGTTTCCCTCGGCCCAACGGCTGAGACGGTCTTGACAAATGCCTCAGTGATATTACACTTCGTAACGACGGAATTGTGTGTATGATCGCTATGTTCAACAGAATACCATTTACAGGAGCTGCTGTGAGTCCCAGCCGAATTGAATGATTTCAGAAGTTCAAAGGACAAACACATCCTTTCAGAAAGCCATAGATGAATGCCGGTCAGCGATATTGAGCTGTCAGAGCAAAACGTGATGCCGCAGGACCAAGCAGCGACAAGAAATCGCTTCGAGCTCCCAGATAATAGGAGACATTCGATGACAGGAAGCCTAATGCGTATTTCCCTGTGGTATGTGAGTAATGGCCTGATGAGAGTCGCATGCTGGATTGCTTTATTGGGCAGCCGATGAGGCCAAGAGGACCCTTTGCTTACTGGCTGGGTTTGTCCTTCCGCTAAAACGGGTTTTTGGGCGATCTGCGAGCCCGCCCGTCATCCCCACAAAAAGCACCCAGCCACAGGAACGATTGACGAACCTGATTGGCTGCGCCGCCGTACAGTGAATTCAGGTCCCATAAGAGCCCCACCGCCAGAAACCGCTCAATTCACTCTCACAAGCAACAGGCCTGCCAAATGTGACGACCTCGTCGTTCCTTGTTCATCTTTCTCTCTTTCATCTTCTAATGATAACACGTACACATCCACTCCTGTCAGCATCTCAATCGCGCCTGTCAATCCATCTTCTGTACCTATTCTGTCCTACAATTTCTTCTGCCGCCTTTTGCTGATAGCACCTTCCTCTTTACAACCACACCACACGTTGGACACCCAAATCGCATTGTTTACTTCACAATGTATCCTCTTGGCTTTAACGATTTTTCAGACTCTCCAGTCATCATACTTTCCCCCCATCAACATCAATTCGATCCCGTATCCCGAGCAGCACATTCCCTGTATCGTCCACATACATCAACAGCCGCACCTGTCATGGATCGTCGTCCCTACGACATCCCGCTTGAGAAGCCAGACGCTCCAAGGAAGCGTACGCGTAACGACATCAGTTTCGAGGAACAGAATTTCGATATCCCATCTGCCACTCCAATGATTAGCCCCGAGAACGTAGGTCACCATTCATTGGCACGTTGCCATGTGGAGTCAGCAACAAATCGAGCATCCGATGCCCTTTACCAAATGTTCTTCCCTTATACGAGCAAGGCTGATCTCGTGCTGAAATAGGACTCCGGCATGCCATTCCATCCACACACCACCCCTGAGCACCCAATTAACCAGCAATCCCAACCTGCTGCCGGCACTCACATTCGCGAGCCCATCCTCACCACTCAGTATGCCAACGTGGACTTCCCTTCCGATGCCTCCAAGTCCTCCGAAGAGGACAAGCCACGTCACAAGATGTCACGTTCGAATGCTGCAAACGACATTGCAGATTCCGGCGTCCCGCACGCGGCGACTCGATCCACTTCTAATTCTGCCTCCCTAGAAGATACGGCCTCTTCGAATTCGAACGGTGATAAGATCGACGAGTACAAGATCAAGTTGGGTGTTGGATGGGAAGCCCCTGACACGACACAAGACCATGTCGCGGCAGCTCTACGTGGCCACCAGAATTACTTGCAGAAATCCTTCCCGCTCAGCCATGTCAAAATCGTCGCGCAGTGCAATTCCCATCATTGCTGCCTGGTGGAGAGTGCGCAGGGCTGGTTCTTCTTCGATGACGATCTGCAGACTGGGAGGATGCTGGCTAAAGATAAGGAGACAGCCTTGAGCAATTTGGCGAAGCAGCCTACCGTATTTGAAAAGGACGAACCGGTACTGCGGAGTGGTGAAAACATGTCGAGCTCGTCGGAGGGCGATATGATCGTTGGCGAAATGGAGCTCGATTGAGTACTTCGAAAAGTTCAAGAGCATGGTGACTGCAGGTATGAGATGCACACTTCTTTGTGCGACAGCGATCATACACGGAAGTTGTACATGAAAAAAGGAGGCTCTTGTGAAGTCCTCAAAAAGCTGGAGGCGCGTTCGAGCCCACCGCTGGCTGGGGTCGGGTTTTCGGTTTTTTGCATTACACAAGGAGTCCAGGCTATGATGATTACCCACGGAAAGGCCAGGATTTCTAGCTTAGCAACAGCGGCCATACATATCATTGGCAGCAGAGCCTTAAAAAGCATGGTTTTAGAGGGCCAATGAAAGAAGATCATCATTGATGTCATTGCAGCTCATTCCCATCTTCCGTTTCACCATTGCACCAATCGGGCCCTTGTCCAAGCTTAGCATTTGTCTCATATAGCAGTCTCTGAATGGTAGTCCGTACAATTACCATGAAGATGGCAAATGGTGGTGTGATTCTGGTCGCTATCCCAAACCAAGCCTAGCGCCCTCACAATTTTGTCGTCACAACACGCATAATTTTGCTATGGTTCAATTATCGACATATAAACCTAACAATGACGCTGCGATCTCTACATACCCTGCAGGATATCAAATGTTTCGGCTGACTTCCATTTGCTGGACATTACAAGCTGCTTGATTGGCTAAAATCTCCGCTCCTCTATTGCTCGTAAGCCAAATCCCCTACATTGTCTTGAGGAAAGTTTGAATGAGCTTCCGCCAATTGCACGCCATGATATCCTTATCCCTCGTTGTGGGTCATGACGCTGGCCCAGAAGGAATTCTGTAGAAAGTCTCTCCTTCAGGATTATCTACGCTGTGACCCCATCTCAGTCGATTGATGGCTCCACCATCGCTTGCCTCGAATCGAATCTTGTAATAGGAGCTCTCTTGGACAGTCGCCTTCCCACGGCGAGCCAATTCCTCCCGCGGTTGCAACCAAACGAATTCGTCATTGTGGTAGTGCTTCAGCGAGTATTTTTCCGACTCGAGACCTTGGAGAGCAAAGTAAAGGCAAGCTTTCTCACTTGTCCCCTCATGAGTCACAACGAGTTTTATCAAGTCGGTTTTGTTGATGTAGGTACCGATGTACTGCTCAAGATTTCGGGGAGAAGTCTTGGGGATCCGGTTCTTTTCTAGCTCCGATTCCAGGAAGGTATGCCAAGTGAGTGCTTTACTTGCACTATCTTTTGCCCATTCTATTGCTCTGTTTGCGGCAACCCTTGCCCATTCGAATGCTATCTTCTCAGTGAACCTTCCCGACTCAATGGAATCTTGCCTTTTTTGATCATTGATGAGTGTTTCGAGGACGAGCTGTCCAATCCAGTCTGCACAATCGTTCAACGCCAAGGTATTCGTAAGCACGACAATCGCACTCTGAGACTCTGGGAGGAGATTGACTGCCCCGAAACACCCAGATTGATGCCCTTGGTGGTACACGACCAAACGGGAGGGGGACCCCAGTCCGACATAGGGCATACACCCATGCATGAGTTGCGAATTCAATCCCATGCCTCCAATCGAGCCCGGTGTCTGTGTCCTCGCCCAGCCAAGGGCATAGGAATGCTCATGGAGGCAGTACTCATCCCCCATTGGAATCTTCGCTGACATGAGCTGGCAGACCTGCTTGAAAGGCGATCCTACGCTTGAGTCGTCTACGGTATCCAATTGTTGCTCCCATGCTTCCATCAATTCGTTGTACAGCCTCAGCAAATCCTTCACGCATGAGCGCATGCCGCTGTCCGCTCCACCAAAAGTATCAGCTCCTATTCTGTCACTAGTGATCTCGACTGGACTACCATCGTCCATGGCAGCGTATGTCTTGGTGACGTTGTCGTCTCCCGCTTCGTCTGTGGCGCTGGTGCGATGAAGACCCAGCCGCTTGAGGATCTTGTCATGCACGACCTCATCCCACCTCTTACCCGTGATCTTCTCAATCATGAGGCCGGCAATATCATGGCCCAGAGGATTATACTGCCACTGCCCACGAAATGGTTGAACCGCCTTCTGGCCGTTCAACAAGGCCAGACCGTCTTCCTTCTTGATGAGGTTGCTGCTCTGGCCTGCAATAGACCTGGCCATGCCCGTTCTGTGTGCAAGCACATCTGTGATGGTAGTAAGATCCCTCAAGACCTCATCCTGCGGGTGGAAGTCCGGCAGGACGTCTTTCACTTTTGTATTCCAAGTGAGCAACTTCTCTTGGACGAGCACACCGATGGTAGCCGAGACGATGGCTGTTGTCAGCGAGCCAATGGGGAAAACGGTCTTACTGTTTACAGACAGCGCTGCGCGAATGTCTCGGAAGCCAAAGTTGGTACAGTGGACGATCTCGCCATGATGGAGTACCCCGAGTGAGACTCCAGCGGTGCCAGCGATGGTCATGAGCTCCTTGATGGTCGGGGCTAGGTTAACGAGACTCTCCTTGAGTTCATAGTGGGATTTCATGTTCACTTATATTATCAAGTTCGGGTCTTGTAGAACTAGTTGATATTCTGAAGTTCTTTTGGACGGAGTATCTTGAGATCATAACTTCTGAAGTTGTACTGCTCAGGTAAGTGGATCACAGTTCGGCCCGACTGACGGGGGACTGTTGAAACAAGCAAAGCCCATTCTGACGAGTCATGCTCCGAGATAGACGTCGTGCAACGCATCCTCGCCCACGACACGGTACCCAGATTGCAATCGGGTGGGGATAGTTTTTGGCCTTCCTCTCCCCTGATTCCTTGAAATGAGTCCCTTCCCCGATCTAAAGACTACATATTCACACTAGAAGATCAAGAGCGGATCCAGAATGTTTTCCTAGATTCATGGCCACGGATTCGCCCTACTTCTCTGCCGCCTACATTCCATACATAGAATGCAGTAATTCTCCTGCGCACATGACAGCAACGCATCGCGTAATCGTTCAAGGGAGAATGGAGAGCAAGAGCTTAGGCCACGGCACATAAGGCCTTAGCAGTCGCCGCTTCAGGAAACATGTGTCACCAGATCCGGACATGTTTATCTTGGATCATCTTAGATCTTGCTTCAAGTGACGTGACGTTGCGCGCAGCGGCTATTTAGCAGGGTTGCGCATAACCTCAAGCCACCCAAAATCGCCTATGAATCCACTCACTTCTTTGCGCATAGATACGAAACCGCCAGCAACWGATCAGTTGGCCCCAGTCACCTGCACTCATGTAAATTGGTGGCATCGTTATGATTGCGAAATGAGGCTCCGAATCCTTTTAGTCAAAAGGCCCCCAACAACCTCCACATTTCGTCCGTTATCATCATCATACAAAATCGTAAGCCATTGATTGAGTTCATTAGGCATATCGCCTGCATTGGAGCTGACCCCTCTCATCTTATTTCTGCTATCGTGAGATGTCACAGAGCATGGCGCTGAGCTGTGAGCTGTTAGCATGGCAAGTTCGAGAGACCATCGCGCTGTTCGCGATGACTTCTCGGAATTTGTGGACTTCCCACTCGCCATATTACATCGCCGCAAGCTTGGCTAAGCTAGATCCTAACACTGTATCTGATTGCTTCTCATAATGTATAAAATGCAAGATCTCCTGACTCATGTTCATTCTTTGAATGCATCGTCGTCCCTACGCTCTTTCCGGTACATCGAAAAAGTCGTTTCTTGAGCAGCCATGCCTTCATTCATTACTAGGATTGAAAGGTATCTTGTCTATGCAACGGTATCATTCCTGACCCTACCCTCAGCGGGCGATGCTCTCGTTGTTCCACGGCCAGGATGGAGTGGTTGCGATCTTTCCAAGGATCTCTTTACTGGCACCTGCGTCCAACCACGGGAACAGGATGCTACATCTATACCATTCGATCCCCCTCAAACGACCCTAACAAATACACTGAGGTCTTGGATATTGAGCGTCTGCGATCCCACGGCAACACCCCTTGGCAATCTCGCCAACTCTGCCATCAAATTTGAAGTACAGCCATCCCCAGCAGATACCGAACTCTGTATACAACAGTTCGGCTGCATCATTTCTTCCTGCGTGGATACACCAGGGTATGAAGTCGGAATTGGCCTGACGTACTTTGCAGGGTACTGGGGCGGATGGGCGGTTGCCAAAGGTTCCAACTTCTCCATTTCAAACGCATTATATCCCGCGAATGGATTGCCACCCCCTGTGAAGACCCCAGGCAGCGTGAGTAGCCCACCAAATGATGTCGCGGGCGCGATGGATGCAGCATTTGCCTCGATCACATCGGATTTTGCGCTCTCGCCAATCGTTACCGTGTCCAATCCCGGCGATTATATTGGGGGGCCAACCATTCTAAGCACGCCTACCGTTACCTCAGAGCCCAGTGTCACTCCAACTCCAACCATTACGCCCACCATCACCAGTGCCGCCACCTACAACTCGAGCAGGCCTGTCTCCGGCTATCAGACCATCAACGAAACGACTACGTCAGGCGGTATTCCCATCATTTTCCCGGTCCTGGTCTGTGGTATCCCCCCATTACCGCCCTGCCCAGGGGAGTACCCTATTCCGTGCCTTCCACCCTTACCGCCATGTCCGCCTCCGGGTCCGCCACCAGAGATCCCACCAGAAGAAACCCCACAGCCGGATGACGAGGACGAGAAGTCGCAGAAATCGAAAAAACCAGATAGATTTTCTAGCACGCCTAGTTCGAAGCCGTCGCCAACCACGTCATCACCGGCTCTCGCCTCATCAAGTTCATCTCAACCAACGTCAACCGGAGCGAAAACGTCTCAGTATTCCGCTCTATCTACTACTTCCCATCAAACAACTTCGACTCCGTCCACCTTGACTCGGGCGACTTCGAGTCCGCTGACTTCAACTCGGGCGACTTCGACTCGAGCGAGTTCGACTACATGGACTTCGACCCAATTCACCTCCACTTCTTCAGATAGCTCTATTCCATCGCCCTCCTCTACTTTCATTTTGACCTCATCTTCCATATCATCTTCATCGACGTCTCCAATTGGAAATTGTCCGGCAGAGTTCACAGCAGCACTCGACCCACCTGACCCTCGCTTCGACTATTCGAATGGGGAATATGGGGTGGCAAAGGAGGGTTACGATGATGGTACTCCATGGACCTTTGTCGTTGCTCCGATTGATGCCAATGGTGTTCACTTCCCCGCCACAACACCCTCGGCGACGAAGGTACCTACGACAAGTACGCAGAATGCGACCATTAGCGCAAGTGTAACCCCAATCCTCTTACCTCCGGGGCCCTATGCGCCTGGCGTCGTCGCTCGGGACTCGGATGGCGCTCCTCCTCCAGACCGTCATGCCGCTATAGATGACGGACGGCTACAGATAGGTCAACCAAAGGGGCGCGCCGGTGCTGTTACCGAGGACCTGGATGTCTTGGGAGCCGGACAGCCACGGACCAGTCCAAGAAGACAGCCTAAACGGCGTTCCGTTCGAGATGAGTTTCAAAAGCTCGGTGAGATCAGTACCCGTGATCTAGTCAAGCGTGGCTGTCTGGATTGGCTATGGCCAGGGAAAAACATCCCGCAGGAATACTGGTGCAATTGCGTGATTCCAGGCGTGGATGATTGCAACGCCAAAGTTCGCGAACACGGCTGGGTGGGCAATCTCACCAGCGTCTTCTACACAGCCTGGGGCGGGTTTGGTAACGGGGAGCAGGGACCCAAATTAACCAGACAGTGGGCAGATCAGAATTTAGGCGCATGTGACTGGGTTGGCTGGGGCAATGAGGTCAACAGAACGTGGAAACGGATAACTCACGACGCGATCCAAAAGCCGTTCAAAGAACTCGGATTCAGCGGGCCCGCACAGTACGATGTCAGTGATCCATTTGAGCGAAATGTTTGTCAGGCATTTGGAGAGCAAAGCGCAGGAGAAGCGTACGTAGTCGTGCCAAAGGGATACCCGATCAAGAGTGACTCGGTCTGGAGTGGCTATGAATACCCAGCACTCACGAGGAACTCAAAGGTCACCAGGATCTGGAAAGTTGAGCTCGAATTAGACAGCCTCGGCTTCACCAAGACCTCGTTCTGGGAGCCGGCAAACGGACCGAGCCCTCAGGAGCCAAAGGGAAGTCGTCATGTTACTCTACCGAAAGAGATACCATCAAAGTATATTCCAGAGAATTGGCAGAGCTCGCTTTAGTTCCACAACCGAGCGGAGCACACGAGAAATTGATATCGCCCAACGGTACTGCCATGGGGCCCCGCAGACCAAGCCAACCATTTCAGTATACTCATACCAAGTATAACGATAAGCATGCTGCATATAGACCCTCGATATTGAAGCATGACGCTGCCGCAACTTGACTCATTTCAAGAAGTCATGAGAAGGTGATCTCGCAGATTATGTCATGAAAGTCTCATCACGACCTCTGCACTGCGTGGCCGCCTCATGCTCTGCATCGAATGTGAGTGAGTGGCGATAATCGATCAATTCAAGACCCTTGATTTGGTGTGGACATATGTAAGGCCCCTCCGTTCTGGGACACATTGCTACGTCACTTTGGGACTTCTCACCAATTCTCTTTGTCTTTGCTGAGTGAGTGAATCAGCCGCAACGGCTTTTGTCAATGGCATCTCGCCTGCCTGTATTTCCTTTATTAGGCTTCAACTCAAACGCCAAGGCGAAGTCACACAACTCCACAACAACTCGAGATTCACAATCTTGGCCAAAGACAAACCACCCACATCAATCGTAGCACCGTTGAAACACCAATCAAGCAGCGGACCGGATGGACCTTGACTGGACAAAACCGACAGCCCAACCAAAAACTTTCAATCGCATCGAAAACTCATCGCAATGGACCGCACCCTCACTTTCCTCCTGACCCTCCTATCCTTACCCCTCACATCCCTCACCTCCACCATCCAAAGCTACGTCAGCCTCTTCACATCCGTCGTCGCATCCCTCTCCCTCTACCCCTCCAACCTCCCCACCGCCCCATCCCCACCCGCCTCTGAACATCTCATCCGCCTCCCCTACCACATCCTCACATCGCAATCCTACGCCTCCACATTCACGCTGAAATTCTGCGCCGCGGCAACCATCACGTCGGATCAGCTTCGCGGTAACCCGTTCGCGGTGTTCCCGAGCGGTGAGAGTTGCGTGGTGTTGCCGTGGAGTGTGGTTTGTATTGGGGTTGTGGGGGGCTGGTTGGTGCTGCCACTGCAAGTCAGAATGGGCAAGTGGGTTGTGAAGAGGGTGTGGAGAGGGATATGGGCGATTTCTGATGGTTTGGTGGACGGGGTGGGGAGGGGAGGTGCTGTGGTGGCGGGAGCGTGGCGGGGTGGGAGACGACAGCTTGAATAGAGCATCGATGGCTATTGACAGCGTCATAGCGAGTTTATGGGGCGAGATATTAGCGAGATATGGAGGGCTTACTTTACACGGTCTCATGGGTTTAAGATGTTTTCAAGGTAGTGTCAGCGCTGTGGAGTCAGCCATATTTTTGCTGCCACAATTAAGTTTTTTCTGAATCAGGTTTCGAAACGATTGAATCTTGGAAGGTATTCGAATCAATTACATTCTGGACGTCTCACACCTCGAGGTAAGAGTCTTATTCGTCCAACAATGAACAGGAAGGCTTCATCTGCCACTGGCAATCCCCAACTGACAAAAAATATCAAGCCATTTGAAATGCAACGGACCTTCTACGATTTCCATTTTCATTTCCATATCCATTTTCACACTTCGCCCTTCAATCAAGTCGAGTACCTTTGTGCAAAAAAATAACAGAATCAAATCTGCCACTAGCAGTCCCATCCAATATCAAGTCCTGGCACTGGCGGAACGTACTATGGATTTGAGCAAGTACATTTATTTAGAATAGACGAAGAATACCTATCGTCATTGAACAGGCGAGAAATGACTGCCACCAACCTACCCATGATCAGCCGAAGCCCCAAGATAGTGAAAATGTGTGAACGAATGCTACATGAATATTTTCATACCGTGTCGCTCACCGGACAAACAATGGCGTAAAGCAATTAACGTGGGAATAGAAGTGTCTTTCTTTGTTATGACTGTTCCATCAATTTCGTGGGGGGCCTCCGAAGACTCATCTATTTTCAAAGAACCTGTCATATGATTTGATTATCTCTTTTTTCCCCTGTTCTACCTCGAAGAATCATCTAGATTCCAAAAGACCTATCCTATGACTGAGACACGGACGATGTACATCCAACAGAGCCTTCCGACGCTGAGAAATCGGGAAACGATTTTGAAAGGCATTGTGATAATCGTTGTAGACATTGTCTGATCATGAATTGCTGGAAACCCAACTTCTAGAATTTCAATTTAAGTCTGAATGTATCTTGAACGCTGTACCAGAGTAGAATTGAGATCGGGGATGGAGACACGTTCTCCAATGTTGAATAGTCAAGTTGATATCTGTGCCACTGACCGACCTTTCATACCTCGTGGTAGCCTACGTCTGCTCGCATTTCGGCCACCTTGCCACCGACCTATAACGACGATTGCTCAGAAAAATTGAAGGCACATGGTACGGATCATTCCCAAAGAAGTCTGTATGAAAAGGAGAGATATGCGGAGCTAGGCGCAAAGCGGGAATTTTCGACGTCATGGTTGCATATTTCTGTCACTGAACCTTCATTCCCCCACGCCCTCCTTCACTTGTATTGGATCTGAATGCTTCGCTCCCTCCACACGCTTCCATCGCGTTTGCTCCATTCACCTTTACCAGTCTTCCCTTTCAACTTTTCGCAGACAAGACCCTCAATCTTGTGTCATACTCCGCTCCTCTCCCSCCCTCCCCCGCGCTTCTTCTCCACCCCGCCGCCCCCCACCAGCACCGCCAACATGCCACCCCACCGCATCTTCACCCCCCAAACAACCGCCCTAATCACGGGCGCCGCCTCCGGGATCGGCCTCGCCTTCGCCAAACGCTGCCACGCTTACGGGATGAAAGTCGCCCTCGTCGACATCAACAGCGCCGCCCTCGCCTCTGCCCAAACCTCCATTCTCGAGTCCAAGTCGTCCGGCAACTCTTCGGCCGCCGCGGTGAAGACTTATACTATTGATGTGTCGAAGCTCGAGGACTGGCGCGATCTGAAAGCAAAGGTGGAGATGGATTTCGGGCTTGTAGGGTTGTTGATGCTGAATGCGGGGATCAGTGGGAAGGGAGGGGGCAGCGGGGCAGGGTGGGAGGATAGTGGGAATTTTCACACGGTGCGTTGCTGTTCATTGCATTGTCCCTTTCAAGAACTGCTTTTGCTTTGCCTCGGAGAACGCCAATTGGATTATGCGAAGGCACGCAAACAAAAGGGCAATCGATTGATATGACGAATTGCAGGTCATGGAAACGAATTACTTCGGCACCCTCCACGGCATCTCCACCTTCCTCCCCTCTCTCCGCTCCCTCCCCTCAAGCAGCCCCTCCTCCATCATCATCACGGGCTCCAAACAGGGAATCACGAACCCCCCCGGCAATCCAGCCTACAATGCCTCCAAAGCCGCCATCAAGACCCTGGCCGAGCACTTGAGCTACGACCTCCGCGATACCCCCACGGATGTGTTTTTGCTGGTGCCCGGGTGGACGTATACGGGGCTGACGAAGCAATCGGGCCAGACGGAGAAGCCGGAGGGGGCTTGGTGGCCGGAGCAGGTGGTGGAGTATTTGGAGGGGAGGATGGGGGAGCGGAGGTTCTATGTGATTTGTCCGGATGGGGATGTTAGTGAGGGGGAGGATCGGAAGAGGATGAGGTGGGGGGTCGGGGATGTCGTGGAGGGGAGGCCCCCGTTGAGTCGGTGGAGGGAGGGGTATAAAGATGATGCGAGGAAATGGATGGAGGAGCAGGAGGGTTAAGGGGAATTGAGAACAAGAGGAAGGCTTCCGAATGAAGGAAGTGACGAATAATTGATTGGTGACTTGTGAGAGACGAGACACGTTCACTGAGGTTCCATAACATTTGCTCGTGAGAGCTGTTAGTCTTCATGAAGGGCGTCGATCTTTGTGAGCCTTATTCACTATCGAGTTTCCATCCCAAATAATCCAACAATTCAATCATACTCATCACCACCATCACCATCATCACTCTCTTCCTCTCTCCGCTCGTGTTGCCCAACCCCTTCCCCCTCGCCCTCTTCATGCTCCCACTGCCTCGCCCACCCACCCCCCTTAACAGCCTCATCAACCCCACTCCACCCCCTCACCCACTCCCTTACCACCCCCGGCATGACCGCCACCCACTGTACCACGGCCGCATACGCGGGCACCCTA
>MSTJ01000205.1:0-26321 GCA_001956345.1 Ramalina peruviana | reverse complement strand
TCAATGACACAAGCTCGGGCGCTGCCAGTGCCCACGTCAATGCCTAGAACGTGTCAATGCTGAATATTTGAGCAGCTTGAAAGATTGCATACCAATGTAATGATCGGTGTGAGGATTGAGCTCATTGTGGGGATCCGTGGACATTTGCCGAGACTGCTGGCGGAAAGGTTGTCTGAAGGGGAGCGAAGACATGATGTARATACAGTCRAGTGAGGACTGATGAAGGTGAAAGCRAAATCAATTGTTACTTGCGGACTTTTTGTGGTGATGTTGCCGGTCAAAAGGWCAACCTGCAGCAAATGTGATACCTAATACGGACGTATTAAGGTGTCGGGAAAGCAGTTGTGGTGGGGCTGGAAGAAAGAAAAAAAAAGAATGTGACGAATTATGCTTCGGTGACAGTCGATCATCCAAGTRACCGCAAGCTCACTTTGCTCTGATCCAATGGCCGGACGACGKCGGATACCAATTGGCTTGATTAGCTGAAACTAGTCAGGCACTGTGAGTTTGGTACAAATATACTGCCGCTTCACCCAACAATTGGGAACAAGTGGGAACAATGGGGCTGCTTGTCCTCGAGGTTTGGGTATGACGCAAGTGCCATGGGGAACCAAAGTGGGTTGTTTTGGGCTTTGTACTTTGGCTCCCCGCGGCAACAACCAGGGAGCTTGGCGCTAAAYTACTCCACTGTCTCCACATGCTYCATCTCACTCGTCGATTKATTCCTCTCSGTCATTGTCGAGAKTCATGACTGGTTGMAACTACCCGGTTCTTGCATGGCCAAATATCCGAAAAGAGGTTTCACCTTCGTGACTTCGTGACAAGTGACAATTGRTAGGTCTAGAGACTTTTGGAACGAAACGCTTCAAGCTTTGGTCGTGATRGCTGACATCCACTTCTGCTCGTCTTTCCTATTCAGMTGTTAGAAACACTGACCTTTSGCGAGCAGTGATACTCGAACATACCTGTCAAAATGAAGGAGCATGCCCAGGACAGGAATCAGCTGCARTTGATGCTTCTTGTCGCGTTGTTCCAAGAATTGCAGCAATACATTCTTCAGGTAGACATAGTCCATTTGACCATTCTCTTGCCCGTTGATTCCYCCTGATCGCGCCCCTGTAGACATCTTGCCRGAGGGTGTAGGCGAACCGAGGCGTGGTGAAGAATCCAYTGATGCTCTCGACGACTGGTTTGCTGACTCCATGGYCTTTTTGCTTTCCCGSAKCTTGCCAATCTCATCTGCCATGGACTGGGACCGCGTCAGTATRGACCTGCTGACCCAGTGTAGAAACACCATACCTTGTTTGACTTCTGCAGCTTCTCAAGTCGATGCTGCGTCTCTTCAACCGATCGYCTCAGCTCYATCTTCTGCTTCTCCAGATCTCGTGCTTGTCGCTCGCTTTCATCAAGTGCGTCTCGTAAGTCGCCCATGGCCTTGCGCACCTCTTCGACYTCCTTCCTCGACTGCCCGCCGCGGAACTCAAGCTCCTCCCTTCGCCGTTTCCAGTCYCGCTGTGCCGAATCCAAYTCGTCCTTGTCTTCTTCYGCTCGCTTGAGGCTTCGTTCRAGGTCGCGCAGCTTGTTCCGCARGTCCTCCAGCTCCCTCGCTCTACGTCTACCACTCGTGCTAGCTTCCTCCTCTGCTCGATCYCGTTCTTCAATCGCTGTATCCATCCTCTCCTTCATCTCTCGAATCCGCGTCTCCGTACGACCCTCGACGTCTGAAATCAGCCGCCGCATGGTCTCGCCCTCACGGCTACGTTCACTGAGYAGGCGATGCGCATCTGCCACCTCTTCATCCAAACTCTCACATCGGTCTCGGGCCTCCTTYACCTGTAYTGCCATCTCCGATGTCTGATCACGCATGCTRGCCATCAAACTTTGCGCGCTGGCATACTGCGCCGATTTGAGATCAACCTCCTCCCGGAGTCCTGCRTTTTCGCTTCGATGCTGCGAGTATTGCTGGTCGATCTCGCGCAATCGAGATTTGTGACTCGCAAGRTCGTCACGAACTTTGGAAAGCTCTTTMGACACCCTCTCGAGACTTTCCGTCGCTTGCCGTTTCTCTGCCTCCAAACGCTGAACGTCCTGTCGCGTCTTGGACAAGGCCTCGTCCGCTTTGGCGCGGCTACCAGCTTCCTGTGAGTTCTGTTGATTGAGGGATTTGATCTCAGCCTCCTTTGAGCCAATGCTCTGCTTTAGCTTCGTCACTTCCGATCTCATCTCCTCATGCTTAGATTCCAGGTCTTTGAATTCTAGATCCCGTTTTGCAAGAGATTCTTTAGCACTTTTCATACCGGCCGCTTCGCTGCGTAGGGTATTGATCTCTGGCTGCGCTTTCTGGAGAACGCCTCGAAGATTCTCCAGATCCTTGAATCTAGCCGATGCAAGCTGCTGAGCTGCTGACAGATCCGTCTGCAACGCGGACGCTTTCACTTTGAGGTCTTCGAATTGGGAGGTCAGATCTTTGTGCTTCTGTTCAGACCCACTATTAGCCTCCTTATGGGCACCTTGTGCATTTGCAAGCTTTGTCTCTAGCTTCAAGATGCTTTCTCCTAACTGACGCTTCTCGCCCATCAATCTCTTGATCTCTTCCTTGGCCTCCACATGCTCCTGTCCGACATTTGTCAGGCTTTCTCGCAACGTCTCGATCTCTTCCTTCAAGTCGTCTTGGTCTTTCAGCTTGGCCCGTATACTTTCAAGAGCTGCATCTTTTTCCATAAGCTGCTGCTGCAAGGTCTCCAGCTCCTTGCTTAAGATATCCGCGTTCGAGGCTGCCACCTCATTCAGTTCACCGGCATCCGGCTCTGCCACCTTCGAAGGATCTTCAGTATCGTCCTGAAGTTGAGTCGCGCCAGACTTGGCTGCCTTCTTCTTCTTCTTGTTCTTCTTCTTAGAGGGTCCCGAAGCTTCATTGGTCATCCGTGGGGCTTCTGTAGGTTGAGTATCCGGGGCTTTGGTCACTTCTTCTTTCGCTGCGGACTCGTGCCGCAAAGTCTGTAACGTCTCAAGGGATTTCGTGAGCTCAATCGTGAGCTTGTTGTTGCGAGACTTGAAATCTTGCACTTCGAGGCGCATCGACGAGATTGTCTCTTCGAGTTTCTTGATTTGCAGGTCCTTCTGCTCGCCTCCGCTCTCGGCGTTGGAAAGCTGCTCGCCCAATTGAGAGACCTTAGGTTGAAGCACTGCGATTTCAGCTTTCTTACTATCGAGCTCTGCCCTTGTATCTTCCAACGAGCTGGATTTATTCGTCGCCGTCTCTAGCTGCTCCCTGAGGTCCGCTATCAGAGCATCGTTGTTACCCCTTTCTTGTTGCTGGCTCTTTTGCGCCTCTGCTTCTGCTGCCTGAAGCTCTCCTCTCAGCTTGTCTACTGTCCGGTGTAGGGCATCTTGCCGTTCTCTAAAATCCTCCTCGCTCCTCTCTTTGCTCTCCTTGGCCAGATTCGTCTCTCTTGTYGCCTCCTCCAGGGTTTGCACCATGCTTTGAGTGGATTCCCGGGTCACGGCAAGATCTGTCTTGAGCTTCTTGATATCGCTCTCAAGCTGATCRATTCTTTCCTGCTTAGTTTGAACCTCCCCTTCCAATCTAGGAATCTCACCGTCGTAGGAAAACAARTCTTCGGAGTTTTGACGGGACTTGGGCGAGGCCAAAGACTTGAGCTTTGGGGAGAACATTGAGATACCAGGAATGGTAGGGGATTTGATGGCTGGAGATCGAGCAGGAAGAGACGGGGATTTGGTCACGGCGCCCAAAGGATCGTCGCTCTGCTCTGTTGACTGGGACTCAGACTGTGATGAGTCCTTCTCCTCCTYTYGAGATTCAGAGGCGCCATCAGTGGCTTTGTCAGTTCGCAGTCTAGTCACCTCGTTGTAGGCCTCCTTGGTCTTCTTTTCTGCTTCATCCAACCTATGCTTCAGCGAGTCCCGATCATTTGACACGCGTTTGAGCTCATCCAAAACCATGTCGCCCTTGAGATTGATTTGATTCAGATACTCGACAAAGGCATCGGGGTCGGCTATCGTTGTCAAGGGCGTATTTTCTTTCAGCTGAGTCTCAAAYTTGTCAATGGTCTGGACCTTCGCATGAGCGATWCGATATGACCTCAAAAGCTCCCCATAGCGGGTCTCCAATTTATCCAACTTGCGTAGCCTGACTCGTACATCGCTTGGTAGCTCGAGAGCTTCCTGCCCATCTTCTGTGTGTTCCGARGCTCTACCAGACACCCTTGCCTTGTCATCTTGCTCGGCAGCTGGTTTTGGTGTGCCGCTYCTGCTCAAATCATCATCGYCGACGACAAAATCCGGGTCAAAATCCGCTGGATCTGGACCTTTCGAYGGTCCATCTGGTCTTCCTCTTGATCCCTGTCGAGGCTTTCTGCTTGGGGAGATAGCACGAGCAGCAGTACGTCGAGTGCCAGATTGTGATCTTGAAGGTGAGCTTTCACCATATAGAATCCTCGCTCTAGCTTGCTCCTCGGCAATGCGGCTGTCAATAGCCCCTTTGATTTTCTAATCTATCGTAAGCAAGATAGATGAAGACTTTCTGAGTGTCAGTGGAGTACCTGAAACATAATGGCGAGTCATAAACCATATCATGCCCTTATAGGCTTTGCGTATCATCGTAGCATGGTGAGCTGCAATTGTAGAGAAGCGCATTGATGAGAGCGCCGAGCAACGTCCCCGTAATTACGCCCGACAGCGCTACGCGAACGTTTATGGCCCCAGTGGCTTGCCTTCGCGGACCGAGCCTAGGCAYTGCCTAARTAGGGTGTGGCGCAAGTTTCGCATTAGAGAAAAATGTAACTCATAGATTACACCAGATGTTGTAGGAATTGCTATCTATTCCATGCAATCCGTGAGGGTCGTACAGTGGGAGACGGATTAGAAAAAATGTTCARTACTCCTTCAAAACGCAAGGACGTTAGAAGCGGCATATCTTATACTGAAAATGATGAAGAGGAGCCGAACTTGCCCTCAACGCCATCACAACTAGGCCTCGAAACACCTCCACCAAAACCTARGGGATTACATGTTTCAACGTCCGGTAGGAAGTTTGGGCACAWARTTACCTCATCACCAGCACAGAMTAAGATRCAAGCAACGATGAATACTAGCATAGGTACACGTATCTTCATCGAAGCTACCCCAATGCCTCTAGAGCCCCGTTCACTAGCTCGCCTTGAATCCAGACTTGAGATCTTGCAACAAGAGTTGACCACTGAAATCCTGGAGATTGCCTGGTCGAATGACAACAAAGCAGAGCAAGAACTTCGTCAAAAGCATAAGCTTGTCTCCCAAGATGCGCGGGAAATCTTAAAACTGATGAAGGCCAATCGACGTCTCCACGGATCACTCGCTGAGAATGACAAAGCACAGAGTCACGGTATTCATCAAAGACTCGCCAACTTCATGCCGTTCTCAGATAATGGCAGAACTAGTATCACAGTGGTACAAGCAACTCCCCCCACTTTGTCATCAATAGCACCCTTTTCTGCGGACGTTCAACGATCTTTTCTCGATCGATCAAATCACGAGGATGTCCTCATATCCCAAGACATTGAGATATTTGACTCTCGTAGGGCACTAGTCGCTGCCATGGGGGTTTTGGTGGATCCAATATCTCAGAAAGTGACAAAGCAGACCTCTTCCCACCACTCCCCCCCGCCAAACAATGAGCTGCAATCATGGCTCGCCCAGACAGGAACAGACCGCCCACTTGAGACTATCGGTAAGACAATCGAGCGATATGGTATAGTGTCGTCCCTTAGGAATCAGTGTTGGGCCTTGTGCAGGGAGGAATTTGGACAGCTAGTGGACATCGCGCCTGGACAATCAGGATTTGGGATGAAACGGCCCGAAAATGATGTTCAGTATATGCGACTCACCTTACACTCAACTTTACGCTTGGGGTTCAGATGGCGGATCTTGATTGAAGACGATGGAAATGTTCGAAGCGAGGTCACGCCTTCATTGGCATTGCCCGATACATGGGCAAACCATGACCGGAATGACGATCTCTCAAGGCTGGAAGAGATCTTCACGAGTCTCCTTGGACAGCAGGGCATTACGCAGGCCATCATCACTTTGACTAGGATATTGATATCTCGCAGCCAGCAGGGCGCATCCCCCGACATTGACTAGTGGTCACTCCAGCATACCATTCGCTATCTCTGTGGATGTCACGAGAAGCTTTCGCCATTGCTAATTGAATATGGAAGTGCAGGCTCATTTTGCAGACAAGTGGCCAATCCTTATTTCTTGGTGGCAGCAGCTTCATCTTCCTTTGCCTTTCTCCTCTTCTCCCTGACACCTATCAATCTGGCCTCGCTCCTCGCATCCCTGAGCTTCCTATACGCCTTCTCYTCTCCCTTMGGCATATCACTCTTCTTGACCTCGCTGATAGCCTCCGCCTTGGCCTGGTTCAAGACGGGCAGAATATGGTGTGTCTTGTGTGCCATGCCCTCACCCTTCGTGGCAGCTTCCACMTCTTCCTTGGAGGAGTCGGACTTCTTGAATTGGCCAGATTTGCGAGGGAACAAGATCAGCCGTGCGCGGTAAGACTTGAGACGGTCCACGTTGGCATTGAGGGAGTCGATGCTRAGGTTGGCGCGGCGATGGTCGACAGAGATGCCKATGGTGGGGGCGAGTTTGCGGGGGATTCCTGCCTCCTATAAAGGATTGCAGAGTCAGACAATCGCCTTTCCACGTGAGACCGACATGCAGCACGGATGGACCTACCTTCAATTCCGCAAGGGAAAAGCCACGACCGGCTCGMACGCGACGATTGTACTTGATAGTTGGGCATCGGACGATGGGTCTGAGTTTGTCGACTGGGCGAGGAGCCACGGCAGCAGCTTTGGTCAGGCGGGCATTTCGGCGTCTTGATTTTCGRCCRGGCTGGTCGAAGTGGGTACGGACACGACGCTGCCAATCCTTTCGGAAATCTGTAGTCTTTGAGCATGAAACCTAGGCGAGTTGCGGACACTGGCGCTCACGGTTGTGTTGTATCTGCTGGTTGTGCTTGATCGTCTAATGCACCAAATATATTAGTCACTGGGTAAGCTTCCTATTACATCCACAGAAGAACAGTCAGACTGCTTGTCATCTACTTACCATGATGGCGATGTCCGACCAAGTCTGGTTGGTAAGTGCGTCCTCTGAGTTGATGTTTGACCAGAGTGTGAGGGTTCGCTAAATCTCAGCCCTACATGACTTTAGCGTACCCCTTTATGCAAATTTGTTGGCCACTTCTGCATTTTTCAACTTTTTCTTGAGAACTTTTCGTCAAAACCACATTGCAACCAAGTACTCAACAACCACATTCCGTAATAGGCTCAAAGTACTCGAATATTGTCGTTATAACGTATAAAGCCATTGGCTTTAATTACTAGTAATATGAAGCTTTAATTGGTGAAGATATACGAGGGTATGTAAGATGCGAGTTTTCCAGGGTAGTTGGCCCTGGAAGTTCTACCTAACTACCCCGCTACCCTAGTAAGATTTTGGGGTTTTCGGGCTCAAAAATATACGATCATATCACCACTAGCCATTTACCCAAAATTGTTGATCACAATACCAAACTTGATTAAGCGTCACTTCGCAGTGTAATAATGAAGTCACTCTTTTTTAGGTAGTTCAAAACCGTGGTTGTTGAGTACGTTGGTGTAATGTACTTTCAACGAAAAGCCCTCAAAAAAGGTTGAAAAATGCAGAAGGGGCCAACAAATTTGCATGGAGGGGTATTCGAATTGAGTGAGAATCCGTAGCACTCTGACCCTCTCAGCCTATCACAAGCCTACGCCTACACTTTTTTTCCTTTGTAGCCTACCTCAGCTACAACACACTTAGCTGAGGGGATGAAAGTACGACTACCGCTATCTATGTCCTTGTTACCTTCGCAACTCGAGCAGCAGTGGACGATAGAAAAAATCAGGATATGCAGCGCACTGACGACCGTGGCTGCTGAGCCGGTTGGCGGATATTTCGAGTCGTGCATACTGCAGTCGTTGATGAACTGGCAGTCGATACTCACAAGGGCTAAATGGTACGACCTGTGAGTAACTTGCCGTACATATCATACACAAATCATGCGCCCTGCACGTCCCGCATCTGAGGCAACGCCAGATGCCCGCATCCCCCCAAAAGATAGCGCCATCTGGATGGAGGAGTTGGAAGATGAACAAGCTCCTGACGCATCTGAGATCATGCCTCGCCCTCGCCTCGGCATCGAACATCTCGGATTCACGGTAAGAGGCCTGTTCATCTGAGTCAACGCCAGATGACCGCATGCGCCCACCGCAAAAAGCCCAAAGACCCTGCAGCTTGGATGGGAAGTTTCAGAGCTGGCTGAGGGGTCCATCCCTTTCGAGCCAATGCGCAATGCCTTCACACCCTCCTCGCAAAAAAAAGTGCGTTTGCAGTGAAGAACCTGAGACCCTTGTCAAGCTCCCTATGTATACGAGGCTACGCCTCATCCCCGCATGCTCCCACTTTCCCTGGCCCACTTCTCTGCAATTGGGATGACGCGCAGGTCACTAGGCCAGGTGCTAGAGTGTATGCAACATTGTTTCTATGCTTTATCGCTCGTTTCGAAGTGAGCGACGTAGATTCTACACCGCCGCTAATGCGAAAGCAAGTGTGCATATGCCAATGGGACACTTCTTTTTGCGAGACTCTTCTAGCGAGTCGCACGACCCTCGATATTGCCACCTGCGTGCTTGAGACAACGTGCATGAGTTACTTATGTAGGGCAAGGTTCGAGTCCTCACAGTAGCTTCAGGCAATCCACCAGGCCCAGATCGATGACTATGGCAGGTATGACCAGCGGGTTCTCCGCTACATGCTCAGCCTTTCTGCACGTTGCTCCTGCATGTGCTTTACAATTAGTTGGGAGTGGCGGGAATTTCCTTCCTGTTCCGCATTGAACTTGTCGGCGCTTTAATGCTTGACATCGGTTTGTTTGGTAGCTATACCGCCGGTAAATCCAGCCTGCCGAATCAATAGATAGTCAATTCTTCATGTCGGTCAAATCCCTTCACGTGTGAGTAATCTGCAACGCGTTGCCTGACGCGTGCTGTACTCCACTCTGATAAATGCCGCTGACGAGGATTTTTCACCGCCGAGAAATATGATAAGGATCGAAAATCTTTGAGCTTTGGCGGGTGCTTTATTACTTATGCACACGAAAGTCGATCCGGATAGAGGCACAATATGTATACACAACGCTTAGCTAATAAGGTTGTACTTGTTACCGGCTCATCAACTGGACTCGGGCGTGCGATCGCTCTTAAGCTTGCGGCGGAGGACGCTCGGCTTGTCGTTTGTGCTGATCTGGCCCCTGGAGGTCGCATGAAATTGGGGACGGAAGATGACATACCAACGCATGAGCTAATAGCTCAACGCATGGGAGGTTCCAGTCAGAGAGCCATATTCGTCAAGACAGACGTTGGGGTGGAAGGGGATATGGAAGCCTGTGTGAAGCAAGTGACCAACATGACGGGCAGATTGGATGTGTAAATTGCCAGAGTCTCTACACTCTTGATATCTCTAATTAAAGAATCTCAGGCTCGTCAATAACGCAGGAGTTGGGATAGACGGGGTGCTGCTGCATCAGTTGACATCTCAAAGATGGCAGTCTATCATGTGAGTGTTGAAAGCTTTCTTGAGACGTCAATCGCTCATTTCAGCACTCCAGGCAAGTCAATGCGTATGGCACATTCCTTGGGTGTAAGAGCGCCTGCGCACAGTTTATTAGTCAAAAGCCCGATGAAGTTGGAAGGCAAGGTTGCATAGTCAACACGGCAAGTATTGTCGGATTGGTCGGTATACAGTATGCCAGTAAGCCTTTCATCTTGCGACTCAGCAAAAGAATACCACTCAGTGTCGATCAGGTGCCTACAGTGCGTCCAAAGCAGCAATTGTCAGTCTCACAAGAACTGTGGCAATGGAGTACGGTCAATATGGAATCACATGTAATGCATTGTGTCCAGGCTGTAAGAAACCTCATTTTCCTCATCTCTATCACCTTTCAGTAAGACTAACGTATACAATGCATAGTCATCAACACTGGCTTGACAAGAACAATCTTTGATGACCAGTCTTCCAGAGAATATTTCAGGTCTTCCACCCCTTTACCAAGGGAAGGCAAACCCTCTGATATTGCTAATGCAGCGGCTTTCTTAGCTAGCAATGATGCTGCTTGGATTACAGGGGTGTCACTGCCCGTTGATGGGGGGTTTGTAAGCCACTAATGAGGGTCTTCACGATTCTGATGATCGTCAATGGAGCAGAATCTTCAAGTAATGAACATCGATAGCGACTGAATGAAAGATCATGAGACGGATGGATTATCAAGCTTTGCGTGCTTGATCTTGGAGGAACAGGTTCGCCTGTTCTGTAGCTTCAATGATCTCCCTTTCAAATCCTAGTAGTTGTCCACCGAGAAAGATGTTGTGAGGAGCATTAGGAACTTCAAAACGTTCTATCTTATTGCCTCGAATGCCTTTCATTTGTGAACAAAAGCCAGTCTGCTCTTCGAAGAGAAGTTCGGCAGTACCGTTTTGCATGAAGATTGGGACTTGCGTTGGAAATGGGTTGTTGAATGGCGAGAGATAAGGATGATGAGCATCGAGAAATGACGGGCGGTAAGTGCGGAGGCCCCATTTGACTAAGACAGGCGTTAAATAGTCTGTCTTGCTGCTGGGATGGCGGTCAATGGAATTTGGATCCGCGGCAAGATCCAGCCATGGGCTCCAGAGGAGCGTCGCAAAGGGCGATGGCAACGAGTTGTGCTGTTCACTGACATATCGCAGGAGAGTCAACGCTAAATTGCCGCCAGCCGAGTCTCCAGAGAACACTATGCGAGAGCTAGATATCCCCTGGCTTAACAAATATTCGTAGGAGGTAATGCTGTCTTGGAGGGCAGCAGGAAAGCGTCCCTTAGGTTCAGACTCGGAGGAGAGGCGATATTGTGGGCAGAACACATATCCGTCAATGGCTCTGGCAAGATTGCCAGGACCCCAGCCCCACTCCTTGGGCCTAACGCCCCCAAGCACGAAGGCGCCCCCATGAAGGTGCAAGACTACCAATTTGGTATCCTCGTCTGCTTCTTGATAGAATTTTGGATACCAAACGCCACCTATGACTGCCGGCTTGATAGACTTGTCCTTCGCTAATCCTGAGTATGATGCCGGCTTGGCAGGATTCATGACTACAAAACGCTCCTTTTCCGGACCTGGCTCCAGTGAGCTCGGTGTTCGGTATTCCACGGTACTAGCGAGAGAGAAGAACCCTCTGAGAAGAGCGTTGCCTATTGCTTGGTGGTAGGTCCATTGTGGATGCGGACGCCCACGTTTTGGGAGATAATAGAGCAGAAGAAGCGCAAAGCGTAGGGGGAACAGAAATATGATCCAAGCTATCCAGGCAGCTTTCAGGGGTTGCCGCGCGCGACCAACTGGCTCTCGAAGGCCCATCAGCCAGAAAACCATTGCCGCGTCAGTGTCCTCAAATGTAAAGGTGTTTCAAGAATATGAAAGATTATGAGAGTGTCAAATCTGATAGTGAAACCCCTCCTATGGAAGACTTGTCAGGATAGTGTCGCTTTCCGGATGTAAAGTTCTCAAATTCTAGGTGCGAATGTTGGGGAAGTGAATTGGCCGCCTGCTTTTGCGAGCCATTTTCTGACCTCACTGTGCAGGATGCGTTTTGAAAGCAGATACAACCTCTGCATGAGGGAGAAATTTGGATTGCCGCTTTATTGCAATGAACCCTGTCCACATGACTCACCGCCTTCTGAACCATACCTGTGGGATGCCTCGTCTTTGGGTAGGCAAGCAAGGGTGATGGCAGTGGGGCCTTAGTCGACGGCTTTCACTCACGCTAAGACGGGCCGTCGGCCGCAACGTCAGCTCGTGAGCTCTGCCTCATGCACCCTCACCGGGTTACAGCACGCGTCATGCTGTCATGCAGTCATGCATGAATCGCTGCGTCGTCCTGCGAATCATGTACACTTGGACGGCTAGTTCACACAAAGCTCCTGACATGTGCGGTTAAGATCAGCACGCCTGCGATGTTTCGTAGCACGAAGGCAGCCACATCCACACTCTTTCACTTGATTTGCCATTGCCTTTTTCCGCAATCTCCCCTTGTGAAAGCAAGTCCTTATACGTAATTATTCCTGCACACTGTACAATGCAAGTCACAATTGGAGCGCGTGGAGAACAGTGTTAGGTATCCTAGCACACGCTAATGGAAGCCTTCCTCGCGGCGCGAGAGGGTGATAAGCCTTATAGACCAGACCTTTCCATGCCCCGACCACTCTTACCCTTCCTCACAAGGCTCACACTTATTGCAAAGGATCTGCTGCCAGAGCAATCATCATATATGATTACAAGTCAGAAATGATGACCCGGCTCAAGTCAAGCGGCGAAGCGACCATAAGGCTCGGAGCAGGTTTCATTATTGCGGTAACCATAGCGGTGGCATTACGTCTGGCGACGAAGCTGAAAACTAAAGCCGGTTTGAAGCCGGAGGATTGGCTGTCAATTTTGGCCCTGTCTTTCTTCTTTGGATATGAGGCTGTACTCATGAGAAGTATTTCGGCTGTCAATTTGATCAAAAGCTTCTAATGTCAATTTAGGCGTTCTTAGTCACACCGGAGGGCATTCTTTGGATCCTAAAGAGTTGACCACATACCAATTATCCTTTTTCTTAAAGGTATCAGCGTCCTCATCATCTCAACACATTTGATGCTGATCCATATGCAGCATCTGTACGCAGCGGAAATCATTTTTGTTTTCACTATTACAGTGGTCAAACTTTCCGTGCTGTCCTTCTACAGGTCCATCTTCGCAACACCGAGCTTTCGCCGCGCAACTAATGTCGTCGCCATCCTCTGTCTTTTGTGGTTCCTTGCCATACTATTGGCCACAATATTTCAATGCCAGCCGATTAAAGCAGCCTGGGATGAAGTCCTAGTGGTCGAAGACAAAGGTCATTGTGTCCCAGCTGGAAGCTACATATTCGGATACGAGCTCACTAATGTCTTCATTGACATTTGCATTCTTTGTCTGCCGATCTATATGGTCAAAAGACTTCAACTGCCCATCCGGCGAAAGGTCAGTGTCAGTGCTGTGTTCTTGACTGGTAGTTTGTAAGTACACATGCTCTGTGTGATCTGGACCCATCTCCATTGACCTCTGTGCAAAGTGTATGCGTCACATGCATAGTCCGCATGGTGTATGTCTTCAATCCACAAACTGGGGAGCCAAGTCAGTAATCTCCACATTCCTTTGACAGAACCCCAGTCAGCTTACAAAGAGTAGGGAATCTGCCAAACGTTATGGACTGGTCAACCATCGAACTTGGGTCTGCTATTATTTGCGCGTGCCTTCCGACGTATGGACCTTTCATAGGAGCGGCAGGAGAGTCGCTTGGGAGAATTCGGACTTGGTGCTCCTTAAAAATGAGTTCCACCCTGAGATCTCGAAGTACAGGGTCCAGGCAATTGATTCCCAATTTATTAAGGAAACGGGAAGGTTCATTCGAAGAGCTAGGAGAAGCATCTTTGGCTAAAGCAGAATCCGATCGCACTACTCCCACCAAGGCTGAGCATCACAGGGAATATGACGCTTATCCTTTGGAGTCCATCGAACCGCAAAAATCTAGTGAGCGTCTATAGCGTTTCGAAAGTTTCAAAAACAAGAAACTAAATGACGACCCGATAGCTATGTCGAGCTGTTGCAATGAAGAGAGAACCTGAAAATTTCGTTTTGGGCTATTGGATACTCTTGAAACTATGGATCCTACTCAGGATCTTTGATGTAGATCTTTCTGCTACAAAGAGGATTCAGAGACTTCTCGTATTTAGGGGCAGTGGATCCCTGCACCGACTTGTGACGATAGTGGAGCCGTAGAGAATCCACATCCCGTTGCGTGCTGTAATCTGAAAGATGATTCGCCCACCATTGGTACACCAATGGTTGGGATTTAGTCTGAGCTGCACGTCCAATCTGTGGTGACCGTTCTTGCTCTCACACTCCCTCCTGCGAAGGATTGGTAGGTTCGTCATCGTCTGCACAGGTGACATCAGAGTTGTGACTTATCGCGTTGTTTCAACGAATTACTAAACAGCGCGAACTAATTGGGGGTTCATACATGCAGCTGCACAAAACCTCTGAAGGGTCTGCAGATGGGGTGGGTGTTTGAGCTTTGTCCGGAGTTTTCATGCACATTACGCCAAGGCTACCGACATCGCCTGTGGCAAAATCCGTACTGCGTAGCCTACTGGTCCGCATAGGCTTTGCGAGGTGAGATGGGACGCAGGTGCCAGGGTGCAGTGCCTACTAGCAGGGTCAAGATGCGTGAGTACAATGAATGGGTATGAGTGACTCGATAACCAGTCGCTCGTAGGGGCTTATCAAACGATCACTGCCTGGTGTGTCTGACCGCCGCAATGTACGACTGTGGCAAGGATGATCACATTTCAATTGGTGTACCGTCGCACCTGGCTCTTTTCAGCCTGATGAAGAGGCATAAATCACCACAATCCTCATTCCTCTCTTACAGCTTATTTGTTGAATCCCTTGATCTAAGAAGCAAGATCAGTTACAACATAAATTTCGACAGCAATCTGTTCCGCTGCGTACGGGAACTCAGTAGAACACATATCTGATAAGATGGGATCACCTCAAGACTGTACCTCGGACACGGGGACATCCAGCCTAGTTGCGATAATAGGCCTTTCGATGAATTTCCCTCAGAATGCCAACTGTGCCGAAGAATTCTGGAACATGCTGATCAATGGACAATCTGCACTGACTGAGATACCCCCAGAGAGGTTCAATGTCGATGCATTCTATCATAAGGACGCTGAAAGACACGACACGGTATGTATTCAAGAATATAGGTATATGGTCGCAGAGGCTTACTGATCATCGCAGATGAATGCTCGGGGAGGGCACTTCTTGAAAGCGGATATTGCAGCTTTTGATGCTCCTTTCTTTTCGATGGGCCGCGTGGAGGCTGACTGTCTGGATCCACAACAAAGACTCCTTCTTGAAGGCACTTATCATGCATTGGAGAACGGTATGTCAATTCAAATTTACGATCGCAGGGAGTAGTGTGGACTGACGCTTTGCCAGCGGGAATACCCATGGAGAGAGTGGTTGGCAGCAAGACGTCCGTGTTCGCGGGGTCTTTCTCTCGAGAATACGAGACCCTGTTTGGTAGAGATCCTGAGCTTCAAGCGAAGTACAAAGCGACGGGCACCGGTTCAGCAATGCTCGCAAACAGACTCAGCTGGTTTTTCGATTTGCGTGGTCCAAGTATTTCCTTGGATACTGCATGTTCGAGCACGCTCAACGCGCTACATCTGTGTTGCCAAAGTTTGAGAAGTCATGAGTCTGAGATGGTATTCTTTTCCGAGGCTGGTTTGAATTATTCTGTCTTTCACTGACACATGACAGGGTTTGGTCTGTGGTAGTAACCTTTTCCTAAATCCGGAGACCAATTCCATACCGTTGTCGAACATGAATTTCCTCTCACCAGATAGCAAATGCTACAGCTTCGACCACAGAGCGAATGGATACGCCCGCGGAGAGGGAAGTGCGGTGATAGTTATCAAGTTGCTTGATCAGGCAATCAAAGACGGAGACTTGATTCGAGCAGTCATACGCGCTACTGGCGCCAATCAGGATGGACGGACGCCAGGAATAACGCACCCAAATTCCGAAGCTCAGCAAGATATGATTCGTTGCACATATGATTCGGCAGGGATAGATCCACATGATACTCACTTCTTCGAAGCCCATGGAACAGGCACTACAGCAGGCGATCTCGCAGAAGCTACCGCCATTACCAATGTATTCAAAGCCTCCCGAGACCCCAACATCCCACTTCGAATTGGAGCGGTCAAATCCAATATTGGGCACTTGGAAGGCGTTGCTGGACTTGCTGGACTCATCAAGACGGTTTTAGTATTAGAGAAAGGGATCATCCCGCCAAACATTTGGTTTGAAAGACCAAACGCATTGATTGATCCAGAGGCGTGGAACATCAAAGTATGGATTTTCAGCTCGCTGAAGAAATTGGCTGACATGATTCAGTTCCCAGTAAAGAGCGAGCCGTGGCCCACCGCAGGACTTCGCAGGGCTTCCATCAACTCTTTCGGTTATGGCGGAGCCAATGCCCATGTTATCCTCGAAGATGCTTTTCACTTCTTGAAAAGTCGAAAACTTGGCGGCAACCATCGTACTGTTGTTACCCCTATGGCGAGTCATACACCAAACACTTCAAGCTCCTTCAAAGGCCTCACGCTAGCCAGTGATATCACCGATCTCGAGCCAAAAGGGGGCCCAAAGGTCTTCATTTGGTCTTCCTACGACGAAAGTGGTATTGCACGTGTGCTCGAAGCCTACACCGGATTTCTTGAAAAGTCTCAGGCTACCAGCGCTCAGTATCTCGACGACTTAGCCTACACGCTCTCAGAAAGGCGTAGCTCTCTACCATGGCAGACTTTCGCTGTCGCGGACTCAGTCACCGAACTCTTAGAGAAAACAAAATCTAGTATTTCCAAGCCTATCCGCTCCTACAAAGGAAGGCAGAACATTTGCTTCATCTTCACTGGTCAGGGAGCAAATTGGGCGCAGATGGGGCGTGAGTTGTTCTCTATGCCAGCATTTCACGAGTCCATACAGCGTACGCAAGCGTACGTAAGACAGCTAGGCTGTGACTTGAATATCAGAGGTACGGCGGATCCTTGGATAGAAGATCAACGATTTTGGATACTGATCCATCTTGTAGATGAGATGATCAGACCTGATCCCGGATCTAATTTGAAGACCGCGGCTTGCTCGCAACTCGTCTGTACAGCTTTACAGGTCGCCCTGGTTGACCTACTCCTGGAGTGCAATATTTACCCTGCCAGAGTCATAGGTCACTCTTCCGGAGAAATTGCCGCAGCTTATTGCGCAGGTGCAATCACTCAGCAATCCGCATGCAAGCTTGCATATTATCGAGGTTCTGTCGCTGCTCGATTAACTACAGATAGCGCGAAGTCTTCTGGAAGTATGATGGCTGTCGCGCTATCAGAGTCCGACGCTACTACATATTTGGTTGAGCACCAAAGTCGGCCATTAAGCGGACATATCTCAATTGGGTGTGTCAACAGCCCATCTAACGTGACTCTGACTGGAGACGCAAAGGCGATGGAGTCTTTGAAGATGAAGCTAGACGCCGATCAAATCCATGCTCGTGTATTGAGTGTTGATGTGGCTTATCATTCCGCGCACATGGATCAAGTCGCTGCTGATTATTTAGGTCTTATTCAGAGGCTTGAGCAACCAGATCAAACAAAACTGGATCATAAGCCAGTCATGTACTCTTCAGTGACAGGCTCCATAATTTCGGCTGATAAGCTTGCTTCGGGGGAGTACTGGGTCCAGAATCTTGTCTCCAAAGTGAGATTTGCAGACGCCATTGAGACACAACATTTCGATCAAAAGAGTATCCAAAATCAGGAGGAGACAAAGGAGAGCACCTCCATGTACTTCTTAGAGGTCGGCCCCCATTCAGCCCTCCGTAGACCCGTCAGCCAAACCATCAATCACGTGGACCTTGCCTATGAGGTGCACTATGGCTCCACAATGGTACAAGGTATCTCTGCTCAACGAACTATATGTGAAGTTGCGGGTGAGATCAAATGTCGCGGACATGAAGTTGATTTGAAAGTCCTCAATCACCCAGGCAGGCTATTGCACGCAGTGCGCCCGCTTTCTACTCTACCCCAATACCCATTCAATCATGAGAATTCGTACTGGCTCGAGAGTAGATTGAGTAGAAACTTCCGATTCCGAAGTCATGGCCGGCACGAATTGCTGGGGACAAGAGTCACTGACTGGAACGATTTGAGCGCAAGATGGAGGAATATCATCAGAGCAAAAGAGAATCCTTGGATAGCTGATCACAAGGTGAGAGCAAGGGGACAATGTCAATCGAGCATATGATAACGTTGCAATCTAGTTCAACGGCTCAGAATTATATCCTGCGGCCGGAATGCTGGTAATGGCAATTGAGGCTGCTCGGCAATTGAGTGATCCTTCGAAGACTATCCACGGCTACAAGCTCGAAAATGTCATTTTCTCTAAACCTCTTCTTGTCACATTAGAGGCAGAGGGAGTAGAAACACAAATCGAGCTGAGACAACATAAAGTGGATAAAAGCACCGTGCAGGCTTCTTTTCAAATGTTCACATACGCCAAGAACGAATGGATCGAAGTTTGCCGAGGGTCTATCTCGACTCTGCACGGGGAGGATCCGGACATAGGACACTCGACTGACCTTGGTTCGCATGCAAACATCAGCCCCATTCCTTGCCCCAGATTTGTACACAAGGAGGACTTCTATGAGAACCTGGACAAATTAGGCTTCTACTTTGGCCCCTCATTTCGGTCTCTTAATGGCGTGACGTACAGCGGAGAAGGCCAGGCCTCAGCAGGTAGCCTTGATTTGTTCCACTGGAGGGATACTTTTCCGGATCTTGCATGTCAATCTCACGTTATTCACCCAGTCGCACTTGACGGTGCCTTCCATCTGACAATTGCCGCATTAGCTAATGGAGGCTGGGATACTATCCCTACGATGGTGCCGACTAAGCTCCGGTCACTCTGGGTATCCGGAAAGCTGCATTCTAGTAGCTGTATCAGCAAACTTCGTGTTTCAGCAGATCAAAATTTTCGAGGATACCGCGAAGCTGACTTCTCAGTCTTCGCTCAGGACGAGTCAAGCGGTGAAAGGCTTATTTCTTTGGAAGGCTATCGTGCAACCGCGATCAGCAATTTGGAGGCTTCCGTCGCCACGCAGGACTTTTCAGAGGCACTCATCCACAAAATCGATTGGCTTCAAGACTGGACGATGCTCACGAACGAGGAAATAGCCAATCATTGTAGAGCTGTCGTCGAGAGCACAACTCGCCCGATGCAGAAGGAATTTGAGGAGTCGGAGCACTTGTGTCTCTATTACCTTAAGCAGGCACTTCGGGAGATGCCCAGACCGCAAAACGTTGAGCCCAAAAACGAAACCCTCGAAAGGTATATAGGGTGGGCTCAGCGACAGAAGGACCAATCTGACATGATCTCCAGCGGAGGTTCTGACTTCCATGAGCACTACTCTCAGTACGCAGGCGACGATCAAGACCCGGCCTGGGAGATCTACAAGACTATAGGCGAACATCTATCGCCTATCATTCGGGGTGAAATTGACCCCCTTAACCTCCTAGTGGGCTCTTCACTGTTAGAAGCTTTCTACTCGGGTGCGACGTTTGCTGTTAGCTATAAAATGCTTGCTGCTTATATGGCCCTGATGGCCCACAAGAGCCCCGACCTCAAGATATTGGAACTGGGGGCTGGTACTGGAGGAGCGACCACCTACGTTCTCGAAAGCATTGCTTCCCAAGCTCAGAGTCAAGCTAGAGCCTTGAAATGCAGTCAATATGTGTATACGGACATATCCCCTGGATTTTTTGAGGCAGCAAAGAACCGCTTCCGGGCCTACGAAGGCAAAATGTCCTTCAAGACTTTCGACATCGAGAAGGACGTTGAGCCACAAGGGCTCGGAGCTGAGTACGACATTGTACTTGCGGCAGCTGTGAGTCGTGCAATTTCTCTCACAGCTCTTCATGACGTACTGATAATCATGAGGTCCTCCACGCCACTTCGAATATTGACAAAACATTGTCCAATGCCCGTCAGTTATTGAAACCGTGAGTTCTACTTGAACCCCACTGAGTGCACTTGTATGTAAGCTTATACTGATGTTCCAAGGGGTGGTAAATTGATCATTTTTGAGCCTACTAATCTAGATTGCATGAGAATTCCATTTGTATTTGGCTTGCTCCCGGGCTGGTGGCTCGGTCAGTTCAACCCCAAATGACCATGACATTGGTGTATGCTAAACAACAACGAAGGCAATCCCGATGATGGCCGATACTTGAGCCCGTTGCTGTCAGATGCTCAGTGGCACGAGGCGCTGATGAGAAATGGCTTTTCTGGAGCAGACATAACGCTACATGACATGGAAGGTTCTGCACAAACATTTAGCACGATTGTAACAACCGCATCAACAATCGAAGAGGATACTCAGAAGCAATCACACACAATCGTTGTTACGAGAGAATCTCATTTGCAGGTAGATATTGCATCTGCGTTCATGGACAACCTAGCATCTTGTTCAGGACCTCGTGCTACCTACGAGGTTGTGCGATATGAGGACATTAATACAAGAGACACGCGAAAGGCCATATGCATCTTTCTTCTAGAACTCGACGCCCCGTTCCTGAAGGAAATTTCCGAACCAGATTTCCGGTCATTCAAGAAGGTACTGGAGTCGGTTGGGAGTGTCTTATGGATCACAGGTCGTGGAGACGACTTCAATGCGCCCGACACTAGCTTAGTAACCGGTCTTGGAAGGTCAATCAACTCTGAGAGCAGTCACTTCCAGTTTGTGGAATTGGCTATTGAGGGTTCCCTATCATGCACCGATACGGCATCCTTGATCTGGAGAGCGTATGAAAGCTTGCTGAACGACTCGCCTGAAACCGAATATATTGGCAGGAAAGGCTCGCTCTTGATCCCGAGAGTAGTGGAGGATAACAGTCTAACTGATTTTGTACGATCAAAGACTGGGATCCACAAAGCCACCCTGCGACCTCTGAAACAGGATGGCCACAGACCGCTCGAGCTCATGGTCAATTCACCTGGCCTACTAGATTCCCTACAATTTGCCGACGACCCAAAGCAAAATGAGCCTCTGAAGTATGACGAAATCATAATAGAGGTGAAGGCAGTTGGTGCAAATTTCAAAGACCTCATGATTGCGATGGGCCAATTGCCGTCTGGATCAATCGGGCTTGAATGTTCGGGCATGGTCACCAAGGTGGGAGAGATGGCTGGGTCTGGTCTCAAGCCTGGTGATCGAGTCTGTGGCCTCTGTCAAGGTGCTTATAGTACCCATGTGCGGATGTGGGCTTCGTGTGCAGCTCAAATCCCTGAGGGTGTGTCATTCGAAGCCGCTGCCGCTATTCCATTGGTATTTTGCACAGCGTATTACAGTCTCATTAGTCTTGCTCACTTGAGCAAAGGCGAGTCGGTTCTCATTCATTCGGGTGCTGGAGGCGTAGGACAGGCTGCAATCCAGATTGCAAAGATGCAAGGAGCAGAGATTTTTACCACCGTGGGAGAAGAAGAGAAACGCCAATTGTTGACAGAGCTTTATGCCGTACCCTACAACCAGATCTTTGTGGGCAGAGGTAACAACTTTCTCCAACAGGCGCGAGCGATACATCCTGGCGGTTTCAACGTGATTCTCAACTCTCGATCAGGTGCAGGATTACGGGCGTCTTTAGAATGTCTTGCCGATTTCGGGCGCTTTATCGAGATCGGGAGAGCTGACATCGAAGCTAACGGAGATCTTCCCCTTGGGTATTTCGCACGAAACGTTTCTTTCTCCTCGGTTGCTATTGACAAAATGCCTAAGGAAGTTATTGGCGAAACAATGAGGGACGTCATGGCTCTGTTCAAGAACGGCAAGATCAGGGTCGCGCATCCCCTACTTGTAAGGCCGATTGCAGAGCTTGAACATGCCTTCCGAAATATGCAAAGCGGGAAGAGCATGGGCAAGACCGTCATTTCAATGAATGAACAGGATCTAGTACCGGTGCGTCATGAAAGTTGTCAATCCTTTGTACACCGGCTAATATGTAAAACATAGATGGTACCAAGAAAAACACCATCTTATCATTTCGATAAGTGTGCTACCTACGTTGTGGCGGGTGGGTTTGGTGGGATTGGTCGTAGTATAATCCGCTGGATGGTAAGATGGGGAGCACGCCATCTACTGATCCTCTCGCGTTCTGGCGCGACGACCACAAGTGCAATGGAGCTGCTGAAGGAATTGGCAGATATTGGGGTTGATGTGGCGTCACCACCGTGCAACATTACTGACGCAGAAGCGCTTGGATCAGCTTTGCAGATGCAATCGCAAACAATGCCTCCCATCAAGGGTTGCATACAAGGTTCAATGGTTTTGAAGGTAATTCCCTTAAGGCGCTCACCATTCCTTTTTGACTTCATCCAGGATGCTCTTTTTCAAACCATGAGTCACGAAGACTTCCAGGCCGCAATCCATCCAAAGGTGCAAGGATCCTGGAATCTGCATCTCCAACTACCGCGAGACATGGACTTTTACATCCTTCTATCATCGGCCGGAGGTGTGATAGGTACCCGCGGGCAGAGCAATTACGCTGCAGGCAACACTTACCAGGATGCTCTTGCACAGTATAGAGTATCGCGAGGCCTCAAATGCTGTGCACTAGATCTGGGAATGGTCCTCGCTGTAGGTTTCGCGGCTGAAAACAAGGATGTGATAAGTAGGCTTCGGACCACATACCGCGGACTGCGAGAGGCAGAGCTGCACGCCATACTGGACTATCTTTGTGATCCGAGTCGACCTCAGGGCTCACCGAATGATTCACAGGTAATCACAGGCCTTGACACACCGATCTCAAAGTCTATTACAAAGCCGTTGGACTTGCCCTATTGGAAACGAAAATCCATGTTCAGCGGCTTACTCAATGTGGCATCAGACAGGACGCAAGCAAATGACCAGGCCGTTCCAGAGTCAGAGACCAACTATGCCGAGCTGCTCAACGATACAAAGACTATTGAGGATGCTGCCGTAATTGTGACCCAAGCTTTGGTCGACAGACTGTCAAGTATACTGGGTCTTGACCACAAGGATATTGACATTCAGAAACCTATGCAAATGATGGGAGTGGACTCTTTGGTCGCGATTGAGGTACGATATTGGCTTTTGAAGTACCTCAAGGCTGAACTGTCGATCTTTGAGATGCTTGGTAATACTAGTCTTGCTGCATTGGGTTATAAAATCGTCGGCAAGAGCGAGCTCTGTGATTGGAGCCCAAAGACGGAGAAACAGGCGTGCGAGAGGTCGGATGTCTCCTGATAGCCATAAAGGGAAGTGAATTAGCTACCACACGTGCTGAGGATGTCCTCAATCTGAACCTCCAATTGTCTCTACTCCGACACCGAAAAATCTCTACGATTGGCTTGATTTCACACCGACAGCACCAGCCTCGCCTCAAGATAATCTCAGTCGAAGGATCGTTCTTGATTTGTAACCTGCTATACATCACTTGTCGAAGATGCCACCCTTTTCAATGTCAATACAACTCTCAAGTCTGCGTTGTACCCCATTCGCGTGACCACTCCCGAACGGCTGCCTCCTCTGTGCGATTGAAGGCAAACTTGCAATAGACCTACCCTTCATCCCTCGCTTCACTTCACCACTCATCTCGGACTGAGCAAGAGACTGAAGCAAAGTCCGATTCGCGTGTGCTCTTTCCACAATAGGCCAGGAAACCCGCATGCGCAATGAAGGACCTGTACCCTGAGCGAGCCCCTCACGCATTTGAGTCTCCGCCTGATTTCCATATGATCCCATCCAGACAGGCCTAAGAGCACCTCAGGGTCCGTGCCAAAAGTAGTGAGTTTTCCTGGTGTGAGATCTCCACTTTGTCCGACCACCACAGCAATGATCAAGATGCCCCCCTAGATATTTCAAGGATCATCTCCAACATCTAAAATGTGTTCTCTGTATGAACTGATAGTAATTCAAGATTTCCTGAATTCAAGAAGTACTTGTGTCAATCGACGACGAACCTATCGACCCTCGACCGCTTTTGCAATTGAACAAGGAAAGCATATCTTCAACGCTAGTAATGCACGGAGCCTCCAGCTAGGGCAGGAGCCAACAACTCTGTACCATTAGAAGAGGGAAGAAGGCTCGGGAAAAGCAATATTCATATAGTCATGTATGCGCAGGGTCAGAATGCCAAGGATTCTCACTCGATTGACGACGCTAGAGCTGCATGAGCGGAATTATGCCCGCCATATTTTGGTGGGATCCTCGGGATGCGGAAAGAGTGAGCTAAAGCTTGTCAAAATGTCCTCACACTGGCCATGTTCAAATGACATTTTCACGATTTATGAACGCAATTTTTTCCACTCTCCGCTGTGGTCAGGATCTCGGACCGACTCTCTTCAGAGCACAACAATTCCGATTCATGTTACCAATGCTTGAATCCATATAACGACAATGCGAACTCCGGAACGAGGATCTCGTTTGGCGAACGTCTGATATCCGTAATACTCCTAATCGAGCCTTCGGCGACTGCGATGCCATGGCGTCATCTGCAGCAGCCGGCTTCCTGGGGCGGGCTGGCTCAGGTAACACGTCGTCTATGCGTGGACTGGTGCAATTCATCGCGGATCTGAGGAAYGCTCGGGCWAGAGATCTTGAAGAGAAGCGAATCAATAAAGAACTMGCAAACATTCGGCAGAAGTTCAAGGATGGGAACCTGAATGGATACCACAAGAAGAAGTACGTCTGCAAGCTTCTGTACATATACATACTGGGCTGGAATGTCGACTTTGGGCATCTTGAGGCCGTCAATCTCATTTCAGCCCATAAGTATTCCGAGAAGCAGATTGGCTACCTGGCTGTGACTCTCTTTCTACATGAGCAACATGATTTACTCCACCTGGTCGTCAACAGCATCCGCAAGGACCTCATGGATCACAATGAACTCTTCAACTGTCTGGCTCTTCATGCAATTGCAAACGTGGGAGGGAGAGAGATGGGAGAGGCTCTCAGCGGAGATGTTCACCAACTGCTCATTTCCCCGTGAGTGTCATTGATCTGGCCTTGTCCGTCACAATTGACCTGTCCTAGCACCTCCAAATCCTTCGTCAAGAAGAAGGCCGCCTTGACTTTGTTGCGGCTTTACCGCAAATTTCCCGCAATAGTACAGCAAGAATGGGCAGAGCGCATAATATCTCTGATGGACGATCCGGATATGGGCGTCACCCTGTCTGTCACATCTCTCGTCATGGCCCTAGCGCAGGATCAGCCCGATCAGTACAAGGGCGCCTATGTCAAAGCAGCACAGAGGCTGAAGAGGACGGTTGTCGATAATGAYATTTCTCCTGACTACCTCTATTACAAGGTGCCATGTCCATGGATTCAAGTGAAACTCCTCCGCTTGATGCAATACTTCCCGCCTTCAGGTGAGACGCCTTTGCCATGATAGTAGTGGTGGTGACTGACGTCCGACCAGAGGATAGCTTCGTCCGTGGCGTGATCAGGGAATCCCTCCAACAAATTCTTCATGAGGCCATGCTCATGCCCAAGAACGTTCAACAGAACAATGCGCAAAATGCTGTGCTATTCGAGGCTATCAACCTAGTCATTCACCTCGACGACGAACATGAACTCATGGTCCAAATTTCGTCTCGACTGGGTAAATTCATACAATCACGGGAAACCAACGTTAGATATCTTGGACTGGAAGCCATGACCCATCTAGCCGCGCGAGCAGAGACTTTGGAACCAATCAAACGGCATCAAAATATCATCATGGGCTCCTTGCGAGATCGTGACATTAGTGTGAGGAGAAAGGGATTGGATTTGCTTTACAGCATGTGTGATCCCACCAACTCGCAACCCATTGTCAATGAGCTTCTCAAATATCTCGAGAGTGCCGATTTCGCAATCCGAGAGGAGATGGTCCTGAAGATTGCCATYCTGACGGAAAAGTATGCGACTGATATTCAATGGTATGTTGATATATCACTGCGGCTGATTGCGATGGCCGGCGATCACGTCAGCGACGAGGTTTGGCAGCGGGTGATCCAGATTGTCACCAACAATGAGGAGCTTCAGGTCTACGCGGCTCAAAACATCCTGCGATATCTTAAAGCGGAAACCTGCCATGAGACGCTGGTCAAGATTGGAGGCTACCTCTTAGGAGAGTTTGGACATCTGATCGCCGACACGAAGGGTTCCAGTCCAATCGAGCAATTTCTGGCCTTGCAACACAAGATGCAGGGCTCCTCATCTAGCTCCAGAGCTATTCTTCTATCTTGCTTCGTCAAATTCATCAATCTCTTCCCCGAAATCAAGCCTCAGCTCTTACATGTCTTCAGCGCTTACAGTCACACCCTTGATTCCGAGCTTCAGCAGCGCGCTTGTGAATATCAGGCACTTGCCACTCTTCCCACGGACGACATGCTACGTACGGTATGCGATGAGATGCCAGCTTTTCCGGAGCGAATGTCGGCGCTTCTGTCGCGGCTTCACAGCAAGAATGCCACGACGAGCGACAAGCGGACGTACATCGTTGGCGGGAAAGACGCGAATGCCGATGCGAAGGAGAACCAGATTGCTCAGGCGACTGGACTCAAGCGCTC
>MSTJ01000204.1:0-26581 GCA_001956345.1 Ramalina peruviana | reverse complement strand
GACCTTGTAAGCGGAGAGCAAGCTGTGCACAAAGTCAGCAGTTTAATTAGGGTATAGTTTTGCAGAAGATGGGAGAGAGCATTACTGACAAGAATCCGCCATGCTTATTGCTTTGCGTCAATTGGAATCCATTGCAACGTCGTCAGCCTCGTGCAGATCGTCATCAGCCATGAGTTCCTTCTTGATCTTTTGCACTTTGAGATTCATGTAGTTGTCTTCAGTAAGACTCAAGGCCTGTGGGAAGCGGTCAGTACAAGGGCGGGGCGGGCAGGAAATCAATGAAGACCAACATCGTTTTGTGCCCGGTAGAGTTCAACAGCAAAGAGTGAGCCGAGCCAGATGGCGGCGCACATACGGTCAATGAAGGCGTCTGCATCTGACTGTTTTAATTCCCCGCGTGACTCCTTGACCTGGTGGCCCTTGATCAAACCAGGGGCTACATGACGGAAGTATTTGGTCCAGGGGCCATTGAAACGATCGGTCTGCCGATAGAACATGTCCTCGGCGAAATCGAAGAAGCTTGGAGCCGGCATTTTCTGGAGCATCTCGCACTTCACAAATGACTGCGTAACCTGTCGTTGTAATTCTGGCAATTTGTAGATGTAGGCCAGTGTCATCACGCCTCTGAGTTCTTTCAGGCGTTCAGGTACGGCCGTGATTGGTCGTAGCTTCAATTTGTCCTTGTACAGGAAATCCATCATTTGCCCAAAATCGTTCTTGTCATGTGGAGGCAGATGGATGATCTGTTGGTAGACCTTCTGGGGTCTCGCTCGTGCCTTGACCATCTCCTCATTCAAGATGGGAGATTTACTCAAGACGTCTGCGTGGACAATGGCTTTGAAGCCGTTGGTACCGACGTTGACCTCGAAGACGGTGGAAGTATAGAAGCTGGGAAGAGGCATGGGTTTAGCGAACGAGACGTTGATCAAGAACAGGCACCGAGGCAAGAGGGATGGATGGTCAAGTTCGATGTAAGGGACTGATGACTTACTCTGAGCCAGAACTAGCATCTGTGCCTGAGGCCGCCGACGCGTTCGCTTTGAAGGTTGGAGCTCGTCGAAGAGGCCTGGGGACTACAGTGCCGGTATGTTTTTTGGCTTTCTTCTGAGGCGTTGGGGGGGGGCATAGCTCCTTGCTCGCTACACGCTTCATGGGAGATGTCTTCTTCGCTTTGGCACTGGTACTCGGAGGAGTTCCAGCATTGCTATCCGCGGATTCCGACTTCGGGGAGTATTGATACTCGGAATAATCCTCGTCATCGGAAGGATCACTTCGGTCAGACCCATCAGACACCGAGGCCGCTTTGGTGGCGACAGGTTTCTTGCTGGGAGTTCTCTTGTTCATCATGAGTGATCCCGATGTAGCAGGAGCCTTGGATGCATCAGATGACGCCGAAGGTGGGCTACTCTGTGAGTTCTTGAGAGGCGACGTGGCATTTGCCTGACTACGGGCTTTATTGACAGAAGGAACGGGAGTGGAACTCGCGATTTTCTGCTTGACAGGAGTACCCTGCTTGATGGGGGTGCCTTGCTTGGTAGGAGTCTTGGGCTTTGTAGGGCTAGCAGATGCTGAGACCGGACTAAGCGGTATCGCTGTGGCAGCAGATGAGCCCATTGTAGCCGAGCTCACGATGGACACGTCCTGATCGACACTGATAGCCGAGTCAGCAGACGACATTCTTGCTGTCTGTGAACCTCCCCAAGCCTCAAACAAACTTCGAGGCAGAAGGTGGGAAAAAAGAGAAACGTGGATGAGAATGTTTGATGTTGTAGGATTGAGAAGGGAAGATGGGTAAACACCTTGTGATGACAAAATATAGATGGAGCAGCACCACACTTACCCGAGACGCGAACGTTGTTGCTAGGACAGCGCGCTTCCCCGCCTTGCTAGAGAATTGTTATTGTTGGCCGTTGTTGTTGTGTTACAATTCAACAGTAGCTGAAGCCAGCTTAAGGGGCTGAGCACGTGAGGAGAGGCCCACCTGTGTATGGGTTTGATTCTCTTGAAGTGTGAATTTGATAGCCCTTATGTTCTCAGGTTCAGTCCGTGAACGATGTCGTTGAACGGATCCAGACAATACGCATAAGCATGGTGTATCTATCTACAGCCAGCCAGGGTGTTGAACTTCTCAAGATGAAGGAATTGAAAGCCACAACGGTAAGCAATATCTGGTTTGCTTCGATTCACGTGAATAGGAGGTGTGCAAACGGATGAGAAGCGCGCGAGGTCCTCTATATGGATGTCTCTAATGCTTGAGGTTGGGTGGTGTTAGGGGGTATAAAACAGGAAGATGTCATTCAGGAAGGCTTTATGCATTCTCCCTTCCTCAAAGCAACTTTAACCTTTAGGTCAGCAGGTCGGCAACTATGTTTTGTCAGTCAAGCATGCTAACAGTGAATATGATGGGGCCATACCATTCATCGGCATCTCGTCAATCTGAGTCGAATAGTACACTGCGGGCCTTAGCTTCATGTACTTGCAGAATGGATGGAGACTTACGCTCAATGTCCCGCAGAATGCGGACGTCTTCACTCGTGACGAAATTGATGGCAACGCCCTTGCGTCCAAAACGCCCACTGCGTCCTATCCTGTGGATATAATTCTCCCGATTGCTGGGTAGGTCGTAATTGATGACCAGTGAGACCTGTTGTACATCGATGCCACGAGCCCACACATCCGTCGAGATCAGCACACGAGAATTCCCCTGTCGAAAATCCTGCATGATGCTGTCCCTTTCCTTCTGCGGCATCTCGCCGTGCATCGATGAAACCGTGAAGTTGGCGTCCCGCATCTTGTCGGTTAGCCAATCAACCTTCCTGCGAGTATTACAGAAGATGACTGCCTGGGTAATGGTCAGTGTATCATAGAGGTCACACAGGGTATCGAATTTCCACTCCTCCTTTTCAACCGCGATGAAGTACTGCTTCAGCCCTTCAAGCGTCAACTCGTCACGTTTCACCAAGATACGGACTGGATCGGTCATGAACTTGGTGGTCATGTCTAGCACATCGTACGGCAGCGTTGCAGACACCACTACGACCTGGGTGGCGGGAGGCAGGTATCGATAGACGTCGTAGATCTGTTCCCGGAATCCGCGGTTCAAGAGTTCATCCGCTTCATCCAGCACCAGGATCTTGATGTTTCGAGTGCGGAGGTTGCGACGGCGGATCATGTCGGCCACACGACCTGGCGTACCGGATACGATGTGTTGTCCATAATCGAGCTTGCGGATGTCTTCTCCGACGTTGGTGCCGCCAATGCAGGCGTGGCACTGGACGTTCATGTAGTCTCCCAGAGCCATGACCACAGATTGGATCTGAGTGGCCAGCTCTCTGGTAGGTGATAGCACTAGAGCCTGAGTCTCCCGTAGTGCTGTATCGATGACCTGTAGACAGCTGATGCTGAAGGTTGCCGTCTTGCCGGTACCAGACTGTGCTTGGGCGATGGTATCCCGACCTTTGCAGATCTGGACGATGGCTCGAGACTGAACTGCCGAGGGGGACTCGTAGCCGTATGCGTAGATGCCGCGCAACAGGTTCTCCTTAAGCTGCATGTTTTCGAAGGTCGGCGCAACTGTGACCTCCTTGGAGGTGGAGAACTCCATTTTCTCTGCATGAACGTTAACATCTGCCGGGCGGAATCTCCACTGGGAGTCACTAACCCGCCATGTTTCTGTCGATGCCCGCCATCTTGATGAGGTGTCTTGTAGAGCTGTGATTCTATGCCTGAAAGTGGGAGGTTGGATTAACGCAAGGCGTGAACTGCCCCTCCGCACCCGAGGGACCCCTTGGAAAAAAGTGCCGAAGTTCTGCCGTCACGGATTTAGATTTGTCGTGCAGCAGCGCCATCATTTTTATATCACTTTACTGCGATCTTCAGCCGAAGAGCTGGACAATTGGCAGTCGTGAATTATCTGGACTTCCAAATTCGCCAGATGATACATATGACAGAATGCTCTTAGAAGATCAGCGCTTCCTCCATGAGGATTTGGAGAGGCTAGAGCAAGGTATCAGTGATCGCGTGGGAGAAGACCCAAGACATGTATGCAGCAGACCCACCCTCCAGAACTTGGTAGAGATCTCTGATTGACATTCTACAGATCAGGGACCGGCTCAATCGGGACCATCAAATCTCCGGCTTCCTCACCCGCATCCAAGAACAATCGACCCGCCTCCTCTCCATCTACCATGATACCGAAGGTCTACGATCCAAGGAGATCCAAGCCATCTCCACCGGCGAYCCCTTCGACGAGTTCTACAAGAACCTGGGCGAGATCAAAGATTTCCACCGCAGATACCCCAACGAACCCGTCGAGAACCTGGAGCGGGCGTACAAGCGGAAAGCGCCGGGGGAGGGCGAGTCTGCCACCGCCGAGGTCGACAACATGTTCACGGGTGAGGAGGCGTATGGCAGATACCTGGACCTGACCATGCTGCACGAGGACTACCTCAACATCCCCAACAACAAGCGCGTCACCTACCTGCAATACCTCCAATCCTTCGACCAGTTCCTTCCGCCCCACATGGCCATGAAGCGCGCCGAGAAGAACACCGATCAATACTTCAGATACGTCGGCCGGCTTGCGGACTACCTCGAGGGCTTCCTCAGACGGACCCGCCCCTTGGAAGACCTGGACAAGTTCTTCGGCTCCATCGATCAGGACTTCGAAAAAGCCTGGGACGCAAACGAGGTCGTCGGCTGGGGTCCCGTAACCCAGCCATCCGGGCCCGCGGCTCCCGTCACCGAGGGGACAGGCGAGGGGGTCTGGTGCCGGGACTGCGAGAAGGAGTTCAAGAACGAGAACGTCTACAAGGCCCATCTGTCGGGGAAGAAGCACATCAAGAGCGCAGAGGCCCGCAAGGCCGCCGGGGGGGACGACACCAACTGGTCGGCCACGACAAACGGACACGGACCGGGAAGTAGCAACGGCGTGACGGTGCAGAGACTGAAGGAGCGGGCCATCGCGGAACGCGAATACCGCATCCGGCGCCTAGCCTCGGCGCTGGAAACCGTTCGCTCCGACACGCGGGTCAATGTGGAGCGCAAGCAGGGTATGACGGAGCGGGAGCGCCAGATGGAGCTCGAGGCCTTCTACGCCGAGCAGGACGCGCCACCCACAGGAGGCCGGGGACAGGGCGAGGAGTCGGACAGCGACGATGAAGAGAAGATCTACAATCCGCTGAAACTGCCGCTGGCGTGGGATGGGAAGCCGATCCCTTACTGGCTGTACAAGCTGCATGGCCTGGGCGTCGAGTTCCCCTGCGAAATCTGTGGGAATTTTGTGTACATGGGGAGGCGGGCGTTTGAGAAGCACTTCAATGAGGCTCGCCATATCTACGGGTTGAAGTGCTTGGGCGTTACGAACACGACGCTATTCAGGGAGATCACCGGAATTGAGGATGCGCTCAAGCTGTGGGACAAGATTCAGAGGGATAAGCGGCAGGAGAATACAAAGGGGGATGGCGTGGTTCAGATGGAGGATGCCGAGGGCAACGTGATGCCCGAGAAAGTCTACTACGATCTACAGAAACAGGGCTTGTTATAAAAGAGAACCATTACCGTGCTGCGGAGACGGCTCAGTACAGGGCACTGAGCCATTCCAAAGTCAGCGTAAGTATGTGAATGGGTCTTTTCGAGACTTCGGCAGACGCAGCCCATGGGGTATCACGGTTCTATGTACATATCTCATTAATCACAGTCGCCATCTGATGGTCTGTCTTTGTCACTTGCTTGACCAAAACGTCACCAAAACAGTGATTACGACCGATAACGATCACTGCTCAAAGGGCACCGCTCTCTCATCAATGGTCCCGTCTCTCCAGACAAGTTTGACAAGACGTTCGTGGCTACCATCTCCGTAATGATAGCAGACCTTCAAGAGGTAGCATTCCTGTAGACTCTTTTCGTCGACAGCCTCATGATTTCCTGGTGGCTCTAACCGCTCCAGAAGCCGCCAGTTCCACACCGACACGCATGCGAGCTGCAACAAATCCATTCTCTGGATCAGAGCCAAGAGATCCGTCCCCGCCACATCTGCCTTCCAGGGGTCCACCAGATACAGGACGTCCTCGCCTGTCCTGTTCACGGACAGAGGTAGGAAGTCGTTCAGGTAGGACAATTGTTTGACCTTAGGCATGGCTCCCTCACCTCCGAGTCCATCAAGGAAGGGTGACAGCCGGGGATGAGGCGTGCGTAAGGATGGAGCTAGTACAARTGTGCAGTCCTCTAACCTTGGCGGTTTGCATGTCAGATCACACTCTGCTGTGGGTGGGGGAGTGGCAAGCTGCTGAGCACTCTTCTTCCCTGCAGCGGTCGGAGTTGGAGAGCCTTGGTTGTAGATCGCCATCCGTTGTGTGCTGGTGAGGGTCGATTGCCCGTCTCCCGTCGAGCGTTGAGCAGGAGAAGGAGTTTCCATGATCCTGCGTCTCTTCGGTGCTTTGACGTCGACACTGCCATTGGGGCCTTGAGGCATTTTCGGGACGAGGTCAAAATTCTCCATACTTGCACGGTCTGCTCGTCTGAAGGTGGTATTGCAAGAGACCGGTTGAGGAATGACGGAGTTGCCGTTCTCCTGTAGGAGAGATACATGATGGCCACGCTCGACGTTCTTAGACTGTGTCGGGTGCATTGTGTCATCTGCAGCCTCCGCCACCGTGCCATTGTCAAGTCGATGTTCATTGTCGCGCATCTCCGCTGAATCCATACGAACAAGAAAGGGGTAGTCTTTCCCATAGCCCTGTCCCTTTTGCTTGCGAGGTGACTCTTTGCGTAAGTGGGGGACATCTTCGGCTTCTGTGCAGTCGCCATCCTCGAAAGTCGAAGCCCAAGAGGGTTTGTGGGTCCCCTTTTCGAGGCCTCGGAGCTTCCGGTCCCACTGAGAGACCTCGTGGGCAATGTCTTGACTTGGCTGCTTCAGAGCCTTGTCGGCCATGGTCTGAAGCTGATCATAGTCGACACAGTCTCTCCAGTCCGTGTCCCACTTTATCTTTACTACCCGGGGAAAGCGGAGGGTGAATATCTTGCGATTCGACCCCTTGTCAAATCCGCTGCCCGCAACATCGAAGACGAACGGACAGCGGAATAAAGTCGTCATCTTTGGGAGTCTAGAGTCCATGTGCACCGACTCAAGCTTGAAAAATTGCAACGATAATTCTTCATCAATTCCACCGGCCACAAATTTGCCTCGCTGGTTCAATGACTTGAGGTCTGCTTTGCCGATGCATTGCGAAACGCAATCAACCACAACAAACTCGGGTGCTTCATTCCGATTCTTGACGGCCAGCTTGTTCTTCAAGCATCCAATGAAGAAATGCGTCCATGCAGCTTCAGGCATTTGCATTTCAGCTGCGCGTTTGGCGTCGTAGCCAGCTCCAATCACCGCAAAGTCAGCAGTGTCACCTAGGCCGCTGATGCAATCCTTTTTCAGCTTGATCCATCGAGTCAGGTACCAAGGATTCCTGTTGAACCCACTGAAATACGGCTCCTCGTAGGGTTTGAGGACCAGCCCTTCCCATCTGTGGGCGAAGGCAACTGCAAGTGCTTTCTCAAGTTGCTTCGCCGCAGAGGAATTGGAGAAGTGGATCACGCGCTGTTGGACAATGCCTACCCTTCCCTTGATTGGCGAGACGATTTGCTGCAAGAGTTGCCTTCTCCTTTGGTAGGGCCAATGGAGGACAGGATCGTCATCGAGTAGCATCACCTCGTAGAAGATTACCATCAGCTTCTCGTAGGCGTGCGGCTGCGAATCCACCGATGTACCAATGAGTCTTCCAGAGCGAGCAACATGCTTCCGTATTTTATGAAATGGAAGAATCTTCGAATCCTTGTCGCTCCAAACGAGCAACTCACCCTCCAGAATGCAGTTTCGTCGAATGGCAGCGTTGCCCCTTTCCAGTCCCAACCCGCGTTTGATAGAGTACAAAACAGGCCTCCTGTCTTCAGTCGAGTCCTTGCCGCTTTTGGAGAACAATTGAAAGCAGTCATCTCCCTTGCTCATGTCGACATGAATCTGACAGTACTCTCCGTCATGCTTACGCTCAACACTCATCGTCCTGCCATYGATCATAGAGGTCGCGTGAGTTATTCCTCCTTTCGCTTTCGCCCAAAGAGGGCCACTGACCTTGGTACCCAGTTGAGGTTTGAGTCGATTTGCATTCTCACATCTGCTGGTCTCGTCTGCTTTAGCTAGATCGCCTTCGTGCGCGCCAGATAGTTCTCGGACCTTTGTGACGGCAACCTGGAAGTTATCATGCATCCGTAGAGAAAGGGGTAGAAGTGGGTGAATGCATCTATGTACGAGATTACGGTGACTATCGAGATTGACATCACAATAGTCTTTCAGAAGCATGCGCGTGAACCACTTCGCTTCCCGTGACTGTAGCCTCCTGTAGATTCCAGTCAAGATTTCTGAAGTCTTTGTGTCCGAGTCGGAGTCGATCGAAAAGCTCCTGACATCAGATCCAGAGAAGCTGCACCTCGAGGCGATCCTGGCTAGGGCCTGGTCGACCTTCCATAATGTCACTTCATTAGCTGCACTCGGTTTCTCGAACTCGCTCTGTCGAAGAACTCTTTCGACGCAGTCGCCAAGGTCACCGCGGCCCGGCTTCTGGTAATCCTGAAGTTGCTCCCATCGGCCACAGCCAAGTCCAAGACAGCCTCTGAGCTGGCGTGAGAGACGAGAGACTTGAAGATTGAAGACTCTGTCGGTCCTTTTGGCAGGGAAAAGTGATGATAATAAGACTGTCGGATCGACAGTGGTGCATTGAATAGAAATATTGTATGCTCTGAACCAGGATGCTACGAAGTCTTTATACTTATCCGAAACCTGAGTTGGCGAGTATGATGGCACGTGTCTAGATACTTCCTCGAGTGCGGTGAGCAGGTCACAAAACTGTGTAAACAGCAGAGACATCTTGGCATCTCATTGATGATAACGGTCTGATGCGATGCTGACGCGAACTGGGTATCGTAGGCATTCCAAAACCCCTTCAAAAACACAGAAACAACCAGAGACCCCTGAACACCGACCAATGCGTTGAACTCCAACCTATGCGTATTTATTTACAATGTCGAATGTTGAGCGAAGTTACAGTGAAAGAACGCGTCGTTGAAACGTTTTGTAGTCGCGATATAGACTATGCCCAAACAGGCCAAATGGCTTGGATAAGGCATTTGTGAGGGGACGCCTCGCTATGACATACGAATCGTGTTTGCATTCAAAGCTTGCGACTATGGCTACAGGGTCAGTGTCCTTGGTTTGCGTTATGTGATACATCTCGGGGTTCGAGGGTAGACATGACTCAACCATGACAAACATCCCGTCCAAACGCTTTCGGCTTGAGTAAGATAGCAAGACAAGCGACTAGAGTGTATTGATCAAAAGTCCATTGGGGAGCCTATGTAGCGTGATCCCATATCCCATAACAGATGGCACCCAATGCTCCCGCCATGCATAGACTCTAGATGTCAATCATCAAACACCAGGCATACAATTGTATATCAAAACACGCCCTTCGTTGCCCGCAACGCCACCTGAAGCAACGCCTGACTCGCTCAGACTCAGTCCTGAAGCCATTCAGTATCTAAGTCATGAGAAGGAGCTCAAAGCCTGCAAGGTGCTTGCTGGTTCCAACAAGATAAAACAGCACCTCCTGCTCCTGTCTTTGGCGTCCACCACAAACCAAGAAGACAAGCAACATGTGCTGTTTGCATAACGGAATCACAGTTCAGTCTCTTGTTTGGACTCCCCTTCATCCTTGGCACTCTCGCTCTCCCAGATCTCGAAGTTAGCGACCTCAGACTGTTTCTCCTCGGTCTCCTGAAGAGGGGTAAGGATCGTGTTGATTGAAAGCGACGACTTCAAAACCTCAGACGAGGTAGCCTTCGCGTCCGCAGGATCGGTATCATCGGCAGGGACAACGATGACCGAGGTCGCATCGCATCCGTCGGCGTAGAAGTCTTTGGCATCAAGACTGCTGAGGGGAGAGCGGATATCATCCGTCATCATGTCTCGACGCGATACGGGAGGGATGGCGCCAATATTGTAGCCTGTAGGTGGGATGTTCTCCTTATTATCACGATCACCCTTCGAAGGAGACCCGGACTCGTCGTCAGAAATGTCTAGCACGCAGGCCCCATGCTCCATCAGATTGGCCGCATGTTCGTCCGGAGTATCTTCATAGATGTTGAAGTCCCACGCTTTCTTCGACTGTTTGCTCTTTGAGTTCAGTGGTATAGTACCACTCAGGGCCTCAGCCAGCGAGAACGGGGCCTTGGATGAGGTTGGAGGGTCGATGCGAGAGACTGAGCCTCCAAGTGCTCGACGACGGGACAGTAGGCCATTTCGTTTATTTTTAGGTGGAGAACGACCAGCTGCAGCCTGGGGAGCAGCAGCTGGCTGAGCTCGACGCTTCACCTGAGAAGGTTCAGGGCCAGATGGTAGTTGTTCAGCTTTACGCTTGCGATTGACCGGACTTGGAGCCGCGATGCTGTTGGCAGGCTGAAAGGTGGTCAGGGTGAAGCGTGGAGCTTTGATAAGCTCAGGAGTGTTGAAGTCGAAGGTGCCCTCCTTCTTGGACAGTGACTGAAAGAGCACTGGATCCACATTTTCAAAGTCTGTATCATTGAAGCCAGGTGCAGGACGCTTCAATGAGCTTCCAACATTTGAGGGAAGRGCTACCACGAGTGTTAGATGATGGATCCCTTTATCGGTACAGGGCATCAAGGCAAGAGCTGGGTACGAACCATTTTGAGTATTCTTTGTGTTCGTCAGGTTGCGAAGCCTGGCCTGACTCACGTTGCCAAACGGCTGGCGTGTTGGGGCGCGAAGAGTAGCAGCCGACATGTTGTTCAGCTATGATATTTTCGACTGATGTGCTTGACAGTGTTTGGATGAGATGTGCTGGTAGGTGAGTTGTCTGGGTAGATGTGCTGTCTGTTCGTCGCAGAGTGATGTTGAAGGAAGAAGGATGAATGAGTGAAGACGCGTTTTAAAGTAGATGTTGAAGATCCGAGAATGAAGACGCGTCTTGAACTTAAAGAGACCGTTTTAATCCGYAGGCAAAGTGTTGTGGAGTGTCCTGTCGYTGAATGTTGGTGTTGTCTATGTGTTTATCCTGGTGTTCCAGCGGATCAGGACTAGCAAGGCTGATCAAAGAAGGATGTTTTTGATTTGACACGTCCTTCTCCTCCTCCCTCGGAACACTGTTGAAAACACCTGTTCAGCAAACGAGATAGGGTATATGATGTGTTACTCTAGCATAGACATTACAGTCCTCGGTCAACTGCTATGACAGAAGTGAGATGGCTGCAAAGGCGGGAGTCGACAGGGTCTTGTACTAAGAGGAACAGCAGTATGGGTAGTCGAATCGCGCTCATTCGACACGACTAGACCCGATTCTCGTCTAGGTCATGCAAGCATGCGGTAGGAAGAGTCTGATTTGGGGTAGAGAATCTTGAGATTAATTGGCAGAATCCAGAGCAGGCCAGACGCTYATCCTGCAAACTATGTCCCTAGTGGAGTCGCGTCGGAGCGTGTCAGGGCAGACCGGCAGAGAGAGGTTTCAATGATTCTGCCGGTCCTTTGAATGGACGCAACGATATCTTAAAATTGGACCAGGCAGCGGCGTCTTCTGGAGTTGAGCMTGAGATGTGAGGCTATGRATTGTTGATGCTGAAGAYGGAAACATTGATGACATGACGTTCTGCTACGCGCTCAAGGGGCAAATTTCGCGTTTCGAACTAGTCGCTTGGCGTTGAGATACMTCCATTGAGTGGCCGCAATGCGACGGATTATCTCTCCCYCAAAAAGAACCTGATCTTCGTCAGTCCGAGTGGATYACACCTTGATAATTGGATAGAGAGCTTCTGAAGTTCYTTTTGGATCGACAAGGCCCGAACACCACCTATCGTCGTGCATTTCGTATTTCGAAACTGCTCAAGGCCAACCCARTATGCCAAGTATGCTATGTGTTTGATCTCCTGTACCCTTGCTACGGCTTTCCCTCACTTTCTCTTCTGCTTCAGGTGTCATTCGTCCTTCTCTCCCCAATTTATSTCCAGGACCTGTGACACTTGGAATGAAACAAGCAAACGTGGAACATTGCGGCTGCGGTCACGAGTCAAGCAGGTCCTTGTCGGGCAGAGCAAAGGCGGGACTTCTTCTGGCCTCTTGCAGCCTGTTCTGAAATGTCTTCCAGGGATCAATGATGCATGGAGATCTGTCGCTGCTTTATCGCTACYCAGCTTTGGTTCTACCCAGTCATTCGTYCATCGCGCTGCCGAGTAGGGCGCTGGAGATCGTCTGACCTGCGACAGCGCAACATTGAGCCAGGAGGTAAGATATGCGTGAGCTTCGATGTGACCCTYGACTCTATCTGGTCAAAGGGCATATCCCAGCCTTCAACATTCTCAAGTCGTTTCATAGGCCTGTTTGTTCTGCTTTTCCCAGTTTTYCCATTTTTATCGCGAGTTTGTTTCTGTTTCTCGTCCCTYAGATGGGCTCCTAGTTCACAAGTCCCTTTGATTACACACGCAGTTCGATCACAATTCATTGAAAAAGAGAACGCCTTCAACTTCGAGCTTAAGCAGCCTCCCCCTATTTTACTGCTGCAAAGGCAATCGCTTCAGGGGCTGCGTTGATGGAGCCACACAACGTAGCCTTATTGGGTAAGGCGGCTTCTTCCTGCCAATACTCCTTTATATAGTGACCTCATCACCCTTGCTGTGATCGTCGAGATAGCTCGTCTGCAACTCTGTAATACGAAACAGCACTTACAGAAGATGGCAAGTCGCGCCGAAAAGCTTCATGATCAATACGAGCCTYACCCTGACCCGCAAGCTCTTACCAGCAATCCAGATGAATCTCAAAACTCATCCACCGGTGTGGATTATGAGCCTCACCCTGAAAGCTCCTTGAAGATCACMCAGGAGCGTCAACACATAATCGACAGTATCAGCCGACTGTATAGCGGGAGCTGCAGCGAGGACGATATGCGGGTCTACGCAAAGGAAGCCATCTATGACGATCCTTGGAGTTATTGCGACTCCAGGTACAAAATTGCTGGCCAGTGGTATGGTAAGTTTCGCTCGACGTTTTGGCATGCGCGCAGCTCAACCGGAAACAATCAGGAATCCCAGCAGCTTTTKCTTCTTCCAAAACGATTTCGACAGAGGTGGTGTCGAATGAACCGAAGCTCTTAGTGTTCAAGATGCAGCGAGAGTACACGCCGCGGATAGTCCATTTCACCAAAAGCGTGAATAGCCTCGTGAGTCTGACGCTCGATGACCAGGAARAGGTCAAATACCACAAGGAGATGTGGAACCACAACGACTACAGTCATCAAGGCCTGGGTAAGGTGATGAAGACRCTGAATGGCGATCAATTGACTCGGGTCACGAAGCCGCCTGATTGGATGTGATAGGCGCTCCGGAGCTGGTACGAACCCGTTCTTCTCTGTCTTGAATATGATTAGGAYAGTTGCAGGACGAATATGAGAGGTTCGGCACTGTCTTTAACAGAAGCATTGCTCATCAAGATTCCTGTGCATGCGCATCGTCAGAAGATTCCTGGCCTTCTCACTTAGCACTGAACGGAGGCAMTTCATTTGCCCACGGTATTGCAGATTGAGCTCCCGTTCTTTCCACTGTCTTGGCTGCGGCTTGATTTGCCCAGTCTATGGCTTTTGCCATGGCCGTCTCACYTCGGTCTTTGTTAAGCATGATTGCAACAGCATAAGCTCCCACAAATGTGTCGCCTGCAGCTGTCGTGTCCTTCACGTTGACTTTCTGTGCAGCGARGGTYTGGATGGRCTTTCCTTTGGATAGATAGCTCACACCCCGTGCGCCCAACGTGACGATGACGTGCCGTGCACCGAGATCGAGGAGCGTCTCATGTTGGACGGGGTCGGATGTCCAGTCTATATCACGCGCCTCATTTCCGGTGACGATGGAGGCCTCGGATTCATTGACGACCAAGTGAGTAACAGCTTGGTAGGCTTCGTGCGGCAACTTCTGAGCTGGCGCTGGGTTTAGCAGTACCTCAATGTTATTCTGCCGGGCTATTCTGAGAATCTGCAACGTGGTATCTAGGGGAATTTCCAATTGCAATATAATGATATCCGGTAAAGGGGCTGGTAACTCTGTGAAATCGGCTGGCTTCAGGCTGAAATTTGCGCCCGGCGACATCAAAATTCTGTTCTCTCCAGAACGCTCCTCCACGATGATGACCGCCACACCACTTTTTTCGCCTTTTCGAACCAAGACTGAGGCGGCATCAACACCATTATCGCGCAATCCTTTCAGTAGGTCTCCGCCAAACGAGTCATCGCCTACTGCCCCCGCCATTGTAACAATGACGGACCCACTGCTGAGATCATGCTGGCTACGTGAAAGCCTTGAACAGGCGACAGCCTGATTAGCACCTTTACCACCACTGCCGGTGGTGAAGGACTGGGTTATGATGGTTTCACCCCCTTGCGGAACGCGAGCGGTCGTGGACACGAGGTCAAGGTTAAGAGACCCAATCACATGTATACGGGGCGCCATTTCGGATGAGTGTGGGGTTGCCTATATTAGGTAGGTTTGTACATATGGTTGCGCTACTACATCGACATCAGGTTGGCCTGTYGGGACGAGGCTGGAAGATTCGTGATCGGAAAAACCTTTCCCCGGAAGTACCCGYAGGACCTCGACTGGGACGTTCATGATACTAGGGAAATGTTTGTGCACGATTTTCAAGGATTGAGAAGATCCAATAGTCACTGCTTCAAACTRCGATCATAAATTTTCAACAAAGTCTAGGTMATCTTGAGACTCAGCGACACAACCAATGATGATCGYTGGAGACCAGTGGTATTGTTTGATGGTGCCTCCTGCCTCTCATACAATGTGTCACAAGCCTGTATAATGGCAATCAAAGAATGCTGTCCTGAACGCAAGATTAAACTCAGTCTGCTGTGTCAATGATGTGTCGGGCCAGGTATGGAGATTGAGGATAAATTCTTGTCATCATCACGAAATGATGGTGRTGGTGTTGTCGACACTCGCGACTTCCCGCGACTTCTATCTGTATGTGGAAGTTGCATATCTRGGTTATTTCGTGATTTAGCATCTTAAAGAACAAGAAACTTCACAAGATGAATTTCCTCCAGAATTCCATGACGATGTTCCATGCCCCGTACCAGCATTACTATGACATGGAGTGGCCCTTGCAGCAGGCAAAGATGATCCATCGATTTCGCCACGTYCGAGTACCTCCAATGAAAGATCCGGAGGACGACAAAGCGATCAAATGGCTGCTGGTATGTGAGCAATTCCATGGGAAATGGTCCGACACCTCGTTGATCCATGCACTGGTAAATACACGACATGATGCTACTGTCCAAGATGTTGACTCCTACCAGGTGGACATCGAGCACGCGTTCGGGCTGAACATTGTTCAGTATGGCGGTCGGGACAAGAGCAATCGAACGTGGGTCAAGTTCTATGAGGTTCGTCACCCAATTCTTGATCAAGGTTTCAATCGCTCAGGCGCAACAGGCAGACAACCGCCAGTTCGAGGGCCGCGGCAACCTGATTTTCGTGCTCTGGCTGCACGAAGACACTGATACGACTCCAGTTGATGGATTCTTCTTCCAAGTGGGACAGCAATTGCAGCATCAAGCAACTCCGCCGGAGATGTCTTTCGCCCCCGAGGAGGGGATTGTCTTTCAAGATGCTGAGCTCACTGGTGTTACTTCAGGCGCTACCATTTGTRACTAAAGCAAGGCCGGTGAMCGCTCTGGGGTAGGGATAATTTTCGGTAGACGATTTGCACTCGCAGAGTCAACTTTCGTGGAGGAGAATCGGGATTGGTGTGGAAATCGAAGCAGGATATTTCACCCGGCCCAGGAGCTGTGATCCCCCGCGGAAGGAGGCTTGAGGGAGGGACCTGCTGAAGACTTCCACTGGTGTGAAATTTGTATGACCAGAGTCATGACATCGCTTTGCAAGAACGGTAGCTCATTTTCCCTTTCATTCAAGTTGATTTGAGTCTCCGGGTCGAGCCTTTGAAAATTTCCGTAATTAGTTATACGACGTCTAAACATCAAGACACTGATTMCAATTTCCTGTCCTAGCATCACGTCCAGAGACCAGCATACTCACGAGCGCCTCCTTTCCAAACTATGCCAGTAAATCTAGGTAACAGTATAGCACCRAGAGCAAAAACACGGGCAGCATCATCTGAGGCAGGGATGAACCTAGTGATGACCTCTTCGCTCGAGATGCACTCTTCATGAATGGGACGGGCGATAATTCAAGCGAGAACACCACACCGGTGACGGCGAATTATAAACCTAAGTGGCAGGCCCTCATCTGCAATCGCCACAAATAGCCAATGTGTTGGGACATCTACGCCGTACTGGGGTAATGTTAGCTCAGACCCTCATAAGTTGCGACCCAACAACGAGGAACCTTCATCCAAACATAAGGGTCATACTGAATGTTTTCAGATGACGATCCTCAACCAGTCCCTAATGGTAGGGGCTGTCTRAGGAGGTACAGAGTCCCAATGGTACCTTGGACTCTCAAAAGATGCTGGGACCGCCTCCCGGTGCTCGTAAGGGTATGAGGCTCTYCGTGGAAGGCTGAGGATGAAGGATACTTCTACTAGGAATGACGGCTGGGGTGGCATTGGTACACACGAGACTGATGAATGGAAGACTTCACTTTCCGGGTTTTCCGAACAGACCAGAGGAAAGGAATGATGTTCACGGTGAGGAGATGCTGCAGGGCTGGGTAGAAAATGCAGCTGGGCAGGAAAAGTTCTGCTATTGCAAGAACGGAAGCCAGTGCTATTGATGCTTTGAAATGGGAATAAATTTGACGTTCGTTCCCCAGCTAATACTAGATATCATAATGCATCGTAATCATACTGCCTGCTATCCCAATCAAGCCATGCTCACTGTTCTTGCTCAAATACAGGCATCACAACTGCTCCACCCAGTGCACTTGTACCGTTGATACCCCCTACCATTGGCGCCTTTGAAATGCAATCTAATGCGCGCTGAGCTTGTATGGACAGTTCGACAATTGCTTTGTGACCGACCCAGAATTTACATGATGCGTTCGTGATGATGACTGCGATGCGATGACTGAGAGCTTACTCTTCGGCGGAGGGCAGCGGACGTCTCATGAACCTTCGACCAGATTCGTACCTTCCTGTCGTCCCCACCAGAGGCGAACATGGTTGGGTTGGCTGGGTTCCAGGACACAGTGTTGACACAACCATGGGTGTGGCCTTCGAGTGTTTCGATGAGAGTCCCGTTCTCCTTGTGCCATATGTAGATCTTGGAATCTACGCACTTGTCAGTACTTTCACTCTTTGTGTCTACATTGCATGAGGGGGGCAACCTACTTGAGCTACCACTGACGACGAGTCCTTCGTCCGCCCCACCAAACGCACTGCGGATGACGAAGTCTTGCTGATGCTGACCCGTGTACTTACGAACGATGTTAGCAGTCTCGATATCGATCAGGTGGATTTCATCGTTGGCCATATTGATCAACATAGTCCTTGAATCCCGGCTCACGTTTATGCATGTCATCCGGTGCGAGACCTTGATGCTGTACTCCTCGGCCTTGGTCGAGAGATTATACACAGTCACATAGCGTTCTGACGACATGACAATGAGCTTGCCTCCATCSGGAGTGATGGCACAGTCTTGGGTTCGGAGATCTGAAGGCCAGCTGAAAGATTCTTTGCCGTCTACRGATCTCAAGCATAACTGTGCATGCTTGTCAAGCGAGCCCGTCACAATGTTCAAGCCATCCGGAGTCCAAGCAGCGGTGGTAACAGCTTGCTCTTGGTGATCTACCACCTGAATGCATCGTCCAGTGGCCACATCCCAGATCCGTGCTTTGGCATCTTGAGAGCATGTTATCAATTTCGAATCATCCGGACTCCAACAGGTGTAGACAACAGARGCATGATGATCAAAAAGTCGATGCCGGACCTCAAAAGTACGGGTCTCGTATATGAGAACGGTGCTCGACTGGCCACACGATGCCAGGTATTTGCCGTTATGGGAGAAGCTGACATACCAGACCTCACCGTCGTTGTGTGAAAGCTCTATGGATGTCCGTAGGGGGAATTCGTTCCGATCACAAACATGATCCATGAACAGGGACGGAGGTCTTAGCCTCGAAGGATTATGATACAGACATTTTGCAACTTGTCCGCGGTGGACCTGATGTAAGAGATCGGCAAGCCGGTGTTGGGGTATCATGGCCGAAGGAGACACTGATTCTGCAAAAGAGATTAGGCCTACTCATGCCATGCTTGTTCTGTGACTCACTCGATAGTTCTACAAGAAGCTTCTGCCGCCCTTCCACGATAGCGGACCAGTCCTGACTGTCKGATGACTGTGAAACCAGTAACCTGTGAATGTWAGCTATGAAGAGGCATGCCAACACAGTAAACCAGAAATGCTGGCGGGCGAAAGGTCACGAACTTACCCCGAGAGTGCGTTGAGCCGCCGGGAGTCGTAATTAAGAGGCTGCAGTTCAGTCTGAAGCACATGTATTGCTTGCCCTTTGAGATTTCTCCTTAGAAGCTCGACGTATTTCTGTTCCCGTACAAGGAATTTCATTTCCTCCACATCGGCATCCTCTACCAATTTCAGATGCGTAGGCCCAGGTGCGTGGCCATTGCTTATCCTCACAMCTCCATCATCTGATTCCATTGTTCTCCCAAAAAGTAAAGATTCAGCATCGGACCATTTGCCTTCGAGGATAGCATGCCTGAAGGCTATCACTTCCTGACTTTCTACCCGATAGCCGCTTTCCTGGCACAACCGCTCGGCAGCCTCATTATACCCAAGATCCTCGAGGCCTTGGATGAGTAGTCTCGTCACCTCTTCCCTATCATGTCCAAAAAAGGTTGAATCTCTTTGTCTTGACTTCGAGCTTGAATGGCCATTSGTATAGGTAGAGCTGACGTCATCCGCCGATGGCCCATGTCCGTTCGTGCCGTTTGTGAAGCGATTCTTTTGAGGAGGAGAAGATGACCCATTCGTGTGACGAGAGGTACCATTTATAGATACGGGGAASTCGTGTCTCATGTCTTGAGTCATAAGGCGACGGCGTTTGGATGCCGGAGGGACTTCTCGTTGATGAGGAAGGTCTTCAGCCTCAGGATGGGCCGCTGAAGCCTGCCCTTGGGATAGGTATGTAAAATCTCCTAATTCTGGAGACCCGCCACTCTCAGTGGAAGGACTCCTYCGTCGACGCCGGGATTCGATGTTTAGACCGAGGTCTACTGGTCTGGAAGTGGATTGTGCTGCTGGAAGAGGCAAATGACTGATCTCTGGGCCTAGAGCGAGCGTGAACGGATGGGGATCGTTGTGGGATTGGGCATAGACTTCCTGGGAATYAGAATTGGGGGCAGTCGGATCGATTGGGTCGTCGGGAGCGATTGGGGTATATAGTCTCGGGGGGGCCTCGTCTGCCAGGACGACCAGAGCGGAGCCACCGCGTGCCGAACGGTCAAGCTCAGRGGKTCCAAGCTGACAGTGTTCCGTGAAGCACGTGTAATTGYGGGGGCCTAATCCGAACAAGAGAGAAGCTCGTCTCGGTCACCAAGGCATCTGGATGATAGACGGCAAGAGGCCTTGGTTGTTTTGTCAGAGCACACCAGGATATGTGATGATCGAGGTAGCTTCGTAGAGAGATTGCTGATGCTGACTGATGTCTATACTGCTCGATCCGAGCTCAACGGGCGTCTGCAACTCTGCCACAGGCACCAGACCGTTACGAACGGAGAGAGAAAAGCCACTCGTCTGGTGATTTTTCTTGGTGGGAATGGATTCGATAGTGAAGTAGCGGACTGTCAAAGTGCTGCGGATGGTAGATTATGCACACAAGAGCTCGAGCATTGCATGAGACAGAGTTGGGGGGGAACCAAGGAGTTGAAGAGGGTGGAACAAGTCTAATGTAGCTTAAGATGCTGATTGATAGCCACACCAACTAAGCCCACTTGGGCCATCACCGTTGCGGATGTACCTCTGCAGATTTACATATCATTCTAGCACTACCAATCAAGAAATGACGAGTMGCATGGAGAAGGAAACATGTCTTATGCTCGCTGTCTGATTGCCTGGAAACATCCAGATGTTGCGATTGCAGCCTTTKGGAAGGCGGACAATCCGCCTCAATCGGTCCAACGTAAGTCATGCGGAGGCATCACACTGCCACTCGGCCACGAACATTTCCCCAATTTCCTCAAYCTTCTCCTCAAACCTGGGACTTTCTCTCCTTAGTGCAGTGTCATAGTTGGTCAGCCTGTAAGGTTTCGCCTTTGCTTTTGCTTGGATCAGCCAGAGACTCCTCGGCTGACCTGGGCATGCCCKGGTTRGATGACAATAATTCTRGCTGAGGACGTGATATGGCGAACGGCCTGGCTGCTTTCGGAGTGAGAAATAGCGCAAGGGGGATGCACACGGTGACTTTTTAGTGGGTTGTAACATGGCAGATGCTAATGAGATCATCGTTGCATCGGTGGTACCTGATGATGAATCGTGAATAGATGGGCATGGTGGGGTGTCTGGTACTAGTCCCATGGGGATTGTGGGGGTGCTGATAGGCAGCATTCCGGGTCGAGTCGCCTTGGCCCTGGCCTAAATCTGCGCCCTTGTGCCGCACTCATTCTCGACTCGTCATGAGCTCCCAACAAGATTCCACTATTCCGTAACGATCGCACGATTGTCTCACAACCAATCATAGTGCTTCCATCTATTACCAGCTCGAAGAAGAAGCCACTGACTCTATACCGAGATAGCTTCATTTGTCGGTACTTGTACCAACCAGCCGAGATAGCTGCCTTCGGTCAACGTTGTGCAGCCAAAGCTCTGGTCGCTTTGTTTGAGCTCCAGAAGCTCCTATCCCACCACCTGCCCAGCTGTGCAACCTTCTTTTCTCGCATTCAATCCTTGGAGAATTCGCTGCACCTCGCATCGATCGAGCCTCTACATTGAGTGACTTCTTTTGCAGCGACAATGCCGTCCAAGAAAGACACCAAAAGAGCTCGCCAAGAGGCGGGAGAAGAACAATATGGATCCATTTTCTCCGTGGCAGGGCCAGTCATTGTGGCCGAGAATATGATTGGAGTTGCCATGTACGAATTGGTGCGTGTGGGGCATGATTCTTTGGTTGGGGAGGTCATCAGGATCGATGCAGACAAGGCAACAGTCCAGGTCTACGAAGAGACGGCTGGCGTAACCGTGGGAGATCCTGTCGTGCGGACGGGAAAACCCCTATCTGTCGAGTTAGGTCCCGGATTGATGGAGACCATCTATGACGGTATCCAGCGCCCGCTTCGAAGCATCTCGACTGTGTCCGATTCGATATACATACCTCGTGGCATTTCTGTGCCAGCATTGAGCCGAGAGATCAAGTGGGCTTTCACACCGGGAGATTACAAGGTTGGCGATCACATCACAGGAGGGGACGTTTTCGGCAGCGTCTACGAAAACAGCCTGCTGGACGACCACAAGATCATGCTGCCACCGCGCGCAAAGGGTACCATCACCCACATCGCCGAGAAGGGGAGCTACACCGTSGAAGACAAAGTCCTGGAGCTCGAGTTCGACGGGAAGAAATCCGATTATACCATGATGCACACCTGGCCCGTTCGGGTGCCTAGGCCCAGCAGTGAGAAAGTGCCATCCGACTCGCCTTTCATCGTTGGCCAACGCGTCCTYGATGCCTTATTYCCCAGTGTTCAGGGAGGGACTGTCTGYATTCCAGGCGCCTTCGGCTGTGGCAAGACCGTCATCAGTCAATCCGTGTCCAAATTCTCCAACAGCGATATCATCATCTATGTAGGATGCGGCGAGCGGGGGAACGAGATGGCTGAGGTGCTCATGGATTTTCCAGCGGTGAGCCMATGTTGCAATGCTCCAATATRCTTCCATGACTGACGCACAAGGCAGCTTGARATTGAGATCCAGGGCCGCAAGGAGCCGATCATGAAACGGACATCTTTGATTGCCAATACTTCCAATATGCCCGTGGCAGCTCGGGAGGCATCAATCTATACSGGGATCACTGTGGCCGAATATTTCCGAGATCAAGGCAAGAATGTMGCCATGATGGCAGACTCMACGTCACGGTGGGCCGAAGCTCTCCGTGAAATTTCTGGGCGGTTGGGAGAGATGCCTGCAGATCAGGGTTTCCCTGCTTACTTAGGGGCCAAATTGGCATCTTTCTACGAACGTGCTGGACAGGTCTATGCTCTCGGAAGCCCGGAACGAAAGGGTAGTATCAGTATTGTAGGTGCCGTCAGTCCCCCCGGTGGCGACTTCTCGGATCCTGTGACTAGCAGTACCCTGGGTATCGTGCAAGTCTTTTGGGGGTTGGACAAGAAGCTTGCTCAGAGAAAGCATTTCCCTTCCATCAACACCTCAGCATCATACACGAAATAYACCACGATCCTCGACAAATTCTACGAAAAGGATCATCCCGAATTCCCCAAGCTTCGAGATCGCATCCGAGAGCTGTTGTCCAACGCCGAGGACCTGGAGCAAGTTGTCCAGCTTGTCGGCAAATCAGCTCTTGGCGACCCTGACAAGATCACTTTGGACGTGGCAGGCTTGCTGAAAGACGATTTCTTACAACAGAATGGCTACAGTGACTACGATCAATTTTGCCCGATGTGGAAGACCGAATATATGATGAAGGCATTTATGGGATTCCATGACGAAAGTCAAAAGGCCGTTTCGCAGGGTCACAGCTGGAGTAAGGTCCGCGAATCAACGAGCGAGATTCAGAACGACCTCCGAAGCATGAAGTTCGAGTTACCGACCGATGGTGAAGAGAATGTCTCAAAGAAAGTGAGCCATCCCCGACTCTCCCCCAATCAGTACCCACGAGAAGGGATCAGTATAGACTAACGACGCCACAGTATGATGAGCTTCTTCAGAGACTGGGCGAAAAATTCGCTTCTGTCACTGACGAGTAAAGATGTACATATAGTAGATTGCGTTACCCGGGAAGGGATTCGGAGTTGAAGCTGCTCCTTCCCAAAGCTTTTTTATGGACTTTAGCCATGAAGAGTAGCTAAGAAAGTGAAATCTTACAGCTTTGTCCATGTCGCATGGGTGATGATACTGATTTGGCGTTTAACGACCCGTTTCGGGCAAAGCGCGGTGTCAGCCACAGCTGGCGGAGACTAGACAGGGGKTGCTATCAAAATACGTCGTGTGCAGGCGGCCGCAAACCGTGACTTTCCCCCCTCGACTCCATCATACCCTTTTCATGAACGCACCTTTGATTATACTGCCTTCGTACTCTTGGACAGCTATCCAACCCTTTGATTTTTTGATACTCCCTCCATCATGGCCACGCAGAGTGGCTACTCGTACGTTAGATCTGCTCCTTTCTACATATCTCGACTGACGGGCATGTAGGATAAATGTCAACGACCCTCAGCTGATCACCCTCGTCAATAAACTACAAGATGTCTTCACAACCGTCGGCGTAAGTGCGCACCATGGATTCTGGTCGTCTTGGTAAAGATGCAACAGCGTAGCTAAACCTGCTGCCTGGGATAGGTACAAAATCCGATCGACCTGCCCCAAATAGCCGTCGTGGGGTCCCAATCGAGTGGCAAGAGCTCTGTGCTTGAGAATATCGTGGGTAGAGATTTGTGAGCGATGGCATGACGAGGCGCATCTGCAATAGATGCTGATACTGGACGCAGTCTTCCAAGAGGCACGGGCATAGTCACGAGACGACCACTCATCCTGCAACTCATCAACCGGACACCGCCGGCTTTGCCGCAGACGAACGGGGTGAATGGCGACATCAAGACCACGGATGAAAAGTCCAATGTGGATGAATGGGGGGAATTTCTGCATATCCCAGGCCAGAAATTCCACGACTTCAACAAGATAAGGGAAGAGATCGTGAGGGAGACCGACCAGAAAACCGGCCGCAACCAAGGCATTTCGCCAGCACCCATCAATCTCCGCATTTACTCTCCCAACGTTCTCACCCTCACTCTSGTCGAYTTGCCCGGCCTCACTAAGGTYCCAGTCGGCGACCAGCCCAGGGACATCGAGAGGCAAATTCGAGAAATGGTGCTCAAGCAGATACAGAAGCCTAATGCGATCATATTGGCGGTGACTGCGGCCAACACGGATTTGGCCAATTCGGATGGKTTGAAACTTGCGCGGGAAGTCGATCCAGAGGGTCAACGAACCATAGGCGTCCTYACCAAGGTCGACCTGATGGAYGAGGGAACGGATGTGGTAGACATTCTTGCTGGACGCATCATACCGCTTCGGCTAGGTTACGTACCCGTGGTCAACCGGGGTCAAAGAGATATCGAAAACCGGAAAGCCATTTCCCAAGCGTTGGAGAACGAGAGAAACTTCTTCGAACAGCACAAGGCCTACAAGAATAAAAGYTCATACTGCGGCACTCCATACCTTGCCAGGAAACTCAATCTGGTATGGTCCTTGGTCATGTGGCGGGCTATAGGAGCTGACTGGCAATCATCTAGATCCTAATGATGCACATCAAGAATACCTTGCCCGACATAAAGCAGCGGATATCGTCCTCCCTCGGGAAGTATACCGCAGAACTGAACCAACTAGGCGACTCMATGCTAGGCAACAGCGCGAACATCGTRCTGCAAATCATCACCGAGTTTTGCAACGAATACCGGACGGTGTTGGACGGCAACAATCAGGAACTCTCAAGTATTGAGCTGTCGGGCGGTGCTCGCATAAGTTTTGTTTTCCACGAGCTGTATTCAAATGGGGTCAAGGCCGTCGATCCCTTTGATCAAGTCAAGGACATCGACATCCGCACAATCCTGTACAATTCATCGGGCTCGTCGCCTGCTCTYTTTGTTGGAACTACGGCCTTTGAGCTTATCGTAAAGCAACAGATCAAGCGATTGGACGATCCAAGCCTSAAGTGTGTTTCYCTCGTCTATGATGAGCTCGTTCGCATCCTGGGTCAACTTCTTCAGAAACCAATCTATCGTCGGTATCCGCAGCTCAAGGAGAAATTCCACGCTGTCGTGATTGGCTTTTTCAAGAAGGCCATGGATCCGACCAACAAGTTAGTCAAAGACTTGGTGGCAATGGAATCTTGCTACGTCAACACCGGGCACCCCGATTTTCTCAATGGACACCGAGTAAGTGAAGCCCTTTMGGAATCTCATGAGCGCGGAAGGTAGCGGTCGCCCTCCGGGRACGGTGGAAAGGGGCTCAAAGATACACGAGGGCGTCTAAAGTACCGTCGAAGGCTGACTCCACATCGTAGGCAATGGCCATTGTTAACGACAGGGCAAATGCGGCAAAGCCGACTCAAGTAGATCCCAAAACMGGGAGACCGCTTCCTCCAGCTGTACCGCCTCGAGCTTCAAGCCCGTCATTGGATCTTCCTGGAGACGGCAACTCGGGCTTTTTCGGTAGCTTCTTTTCCACCAAGAACAAGAAGAGACTGGCGGCTATGGACTCGCCACCTCCTCAGCTGAAAGCGTCGGGGACGTTATCGGAGAAGGAGGCGAACGAAGTCGAAGTCATCAGTAAGATGGTAGAGGAAAGCATTGTCCGGAGGAAGCTGACGTGCTATTTAGAGCTTCTCATCAATTCATACTACAACATCACTCGTCGAACGATGATTGATATGGTACCCAAGGCTATCATGCTGAACCTTGTGCAGTAGGTTTTTGGAGCTCTATTGTACTCCAGGATTGCTTGAAGCTAATGTTGCATCCAGACACACGAAAGACGAGATGCAACGGGAACTCTTGGAGCAGATGTACAGGACGCACGAGCTCGACGATCTGTTGAAGGAGAGCGACCACACGGTGCGGAGGCGGAAGGAATGTATGCAGATGGTCGAGTCATTGAGCAAAGCGTCAGAGATCGTTAGCCAGGTGCAGTAGGGGAGTTCAAGCAAGCGATTGGTCTTTACGACGAGGCGTTCTGGCGCCTTGAGCAAGTTGCGGAGGATTGAGCCATGACCTCTGGAACRGAGTCAGAGGCTGATAGACGAGAAGCATTGACGTAGATACCATGTAAACCARAGCTCTAATCATTTGATTTCCAACTTCATTCCGTTTCAGGATYCAATATCWTACGGAGCCAATTAACCCTGTAGAGGAAGGTGAATACTTCGTAGTCTCCAAAAGTTAAATATTGTTGCTGAGGTCAATCTCCTTCACATAAGGACATAACGACCGCACAATGTCGACAGTCACAGGAACTTCATTACAGACCTCTTACCCGTAAGCTTCAKCCTCTGYACGCGCTGTCRGTCCCTGTCTCACCTGCTCAGGCCCATTCTGCCCAAAGCCTTCTCCGACAATCAGCCAGAAACGATCCGCTTGTTCCCCCTCAGCAACTACACTTTCGGCACCAAGGAGACGCAACCGGAAGAAGACCCGTCAGTGCTCGCGCGTCTGAAACGTCTGGAGGAACACTATGAGCAACATGGCATGCGAAGGACGTGCGAAGGCATCCTCGTCTGCCACGAGCACAACCACCCTCATATTCTGATGCTGCAGATCGCCAATGCTTTCTTCAAA